>JBAMJV010009305.1:0-24052 GCA_037951105.1 Echinarachnius parma
CTTCCTTACTCGGAGTACAGGATAGTTGTCCAAGGAAGCACACCAGCTGGGTACGGTCCGGCTGATTATCGCAGTGCGGCGACTGGTTATTCGTGTAAGTGGTCGTTTTCCTTCTATTTATTATTTGTATGATAATCTAATACAGGGTGGCCCAGAAATAACAGAACGGGGCACTTCCCAAAATAAAGTAACGAAATGACTGGGTCCATCGGATAGTGTGTCTTTTCAAATGAAAATTGATACCAAGAACATTAATTTTGGTCGTGTAGTTTTTGTTTTAGAGCGCTGTGGGTGACACCATGTCAGGGTTAATTTTTCTTCAATTTTGACTGACCTTGGCTAAAGAATGACCCGAACGGCTCGTCATAGAATTACGATGCACAATGATGCGGACACCTTTGTTAGTGTGCATTCGACTGAATAGCCACAGCACCGTAATTCTATGCCGAGCCGTTCGGGTCATTCTTTAGCCAATAGGTCAGTCAAAATTGAAGAAAAATGAACCCTGACATAGTGTCACTCACAGCGCTCTAAAACAAAAACTACACGACCAAAATTAATGTTCTTGGTATCAATTTTCATTTGAAAAGACACACTATTTGATGGACCCAGTCATTTCGTTGCTTTATTTTGGGAAGTGCCCCGTTCCGTTATTTCTGGGCCACCCTGTATAATATGCGATGTTTTGCCCGTATATCGGGTGGGGGCGTCATCATGCGAGGGAGCGGAGCGACCAAACCCGAGGGAGCGATGCGCGCGAGGGGGGAAGATATCCTGCGAGGGGGGAGTTTTCGTAATTTCATTCAAAATAATACAATCTGGTGCATACTTTGGAAGGGGCAGTAACGGTTCCACCGCCATTGTTGTGAGATGTATCGTGCAGACATTCGAGATTCGAGATTCGAGATTGATTTAAATGAGTCAGCCATAGTTATAGCTAGTTATAGCTATAGTTAATGCTACATAATCATATAGATACATTATGTAATACATATGAAAAAGTGGGGGGGGGGGGGGACAAACGACACTATATCCCCCCACTTTCAAAAGTGGGGGGGGGGGGGGGGGCGGGGGGGGGGGGGGGGGACATGTCCCCCGTCCCCCGCCTGTTGACGCCTATAGTTCGATATACAGTATGGTCCGGCAGATCTTAGAATCTAGTGCGGTGACGGGTTTTCGTGTAAGTGGTCGTTTTCCTTCTATTTATTATTCGTATGATAATCTAATATAATTTGCAGTGTTTTGCCCGTATATCGGGTGGGGGCGTGATCATGCGAGGGAGCGGAGCGAACAAACACGAGGGAGCGATGCGCGCGAGGGGGGAAGATATCCTGCGAGGGGGGAGTTTTCGTAATTTCATTCAAAATAATACAATCTGGTGCATACTTTGGAAGGGCAGTAACGGTTTCACCGCCATTGTTGTGAGATGTATCGTGCAGACATTCGAGATTCGAGATTCGAGATTCGAGATTGATTTAAATGAGTCAGCCATAGTTATAGCTATAGTTAAACCTATATAATCATATAGATACATTATGTAATACATATGAAAAAGTGTGGGGGGGGGGGGGACAAACGACACTATATCCCCCACTTTCAAAAATGTGGGGGGGGGGGGGACGGGGGGGGGGGGGGGGGGACATTTCCCCCCGTCCCCTGCCTGTTGACGCCTATAGTTCGATATACAGTATGGTCCGGCAGTTCCTAGAATCTAATGCGGTGATTGGTTATTCGTGTAAGTGGTTGTTTGGTGGGATCCACTTAAAATTAGTTCTTAGAAATTTTCTTATAAAAGCAAAATATTTTGAATGGTCAGGTGCAATACTGGTTAATTGTTTAAGATGTGGTGAACAATTAACCATCTCGCTATTAAGTTAATATTTGAATGAGTGATTGGTAAACTTCCACAGATAAAGGGTTATGTATGTATTATTAGCAGTGGCAAACTTTGTTTTTAAAAAGAGAGCCAAAACAATACCATTACAGTTGGTAATATAAAAATATATTATATAAATACAACTAATTCTGAATAACTTGGTATTAGTATTGTTATATTCATGTATTAAGCACTGGCATTTACAATGCTTTTTCCTGTTAACTTCAGATCCCACGGGAAGTCCTTTGAACATCACCACCATTAGGGTCAGACAGCATAGCATCATGTACACTTGGGAGAAATCTGCATGTGGCAAACGAAATGGGCCAATCACTCTTTATGACTACATATTGTACGATTCAAATGGTAATTAAATGGCAAATATGGCATTATTGTATCTCAATAAATGCTTGTCATTGATTCTGTAAGAAGTCATTTGAAACTGAATGGGCCATCTAGTCCCTTAGTTCGACTATGGTTTGTATGATTCGATTGGGAAATGGAACATATGTTATTAAATAGCTCTATAGTGATAATGTAAAATTACCATTGGTGATGATCGAAAGATGGATTTTGAATGTTGGAAAACCAAATAGGCCAATCACTCTTTGTATAACTTTATTTTGTATGAGTCAAATGGTAAATTTAAAATCGGTAATTTCATTGCTAAATAAAATACTTCAAAAGGTAGTATTAGTGTGTTAAATGTCATTCGAATGTTGGCAAATGGAATGGACCAGTCACTCCGTACGACTACATATTGTATAATTCGAATAGTACATGGGAAATATGTTATTTTTTCAATAAATATACTTAATACCGTATTAGCCATGCAGTGAGATGTCGTTTGAACGTTGGCAAATCGGAGTGGTAAATGGCAAACATGTAATTGCATATCTCAATGAATAATCAAAGGCATTCACTTAATGCTGACAGATGTCATTTGAATGTTGGCAAATGGGATGAGCCAGTCACTCTTTTCTACTAATTTTCATTGATTTGTATGACAACGGAAAATGAAGTGTCGTTATGAAGTACGTTATTGATGCTGAAAGAGGTTTTAAATTTGGGTAAACTAACTGGCCAAATCTCTTTTGACATATGAATGTGTTCAATTGAAAATGCACATGTTAAATGCAAAATGGTTTGAACTTTTGGAGCCTTTGAAGAGGGCATGCTAGGATTTTTGTTTTATCGAACTGCATCCATTGCCTAGGGGATCATACCAAGTGGGCCCTGTGTTAACCATTGGGATTGCAAAATCTAGCAGGAAACAGGTTACAGAAGATCTTAGTTTGAACATGTAAATTGTTTCAACTTTTATAATGCACATTATCATAAACAAATTTGCCCATCGCATATTTTTCATCATCTAATATTGAAGGTGAACTAGTCGCCCACGGAAATACAACAAAGCAGATGACGGAAATCGAGGAACTTATTCCCTATTCGAACTACAGCTTCGTCGTTCGAGCCGTGAACTTTGACCTTCCTGGCATGTATGGACCAGAGGTTGTCGTACAGACAGATGAATCAAGTGAGTTTCATTTTGTAACAAACAGCAGGGTTTGAAAGTTATCAACCCTAATAGACTCTTAACCCAAAACGTTCACCTTTGACCTCATTTGACCTTTGACCTAAATTTGTTGTATTTGTATTCAAAATGGTCTGAATAATATGTGAAGTGAAAACCAAAGTATGATTATGAAGAATATTTGATTTATGGGTAAAAAGTATGAATTTATGACCTTACTTGACATGCGTACACATTATAGCGGCGATCTTAAGAGGGGGGGGGGGGGGGGGGGGGGTAGCCCCCTATTTATCGTGTACAAATTCAAGGTAAATGTACGTTATATGCACTGACTTTGTAAACGGTTACGACTAGCAAGTTTAAGTTTTCACATCTGCACACTTCAATCATAAATATCTTTTAACGAAATAGAAATCAAGAAACCAAAACCTGTATCATGCTTCTATTGTTAATACGAATACAGCAAGTCATGAGGGATTTCGCTCGAATTCTAATTGCACGGATTTGGTCATTGTTACTTGATCCCTTTTGAAATATATTGCATTTTAACTTGAACAATTTGCGTTTTTTATTCCCACAACCTAGACCACCTCTTGTTGTTACAATCCCTGCCTCGGATGAAACCAGTCTGATCGTAGATGGGCCGAAATGGGGGGTAGCACCACATTGTGTTGCTTAGTTGATGAAGACAATTTGAGAGACCTTTGTTTATTGTATTTTACACATTTTACATGTAATGTTAATGTGTGTTTCCTAGAACCCGGTCTATATCTACACGTATCTCATGCCGTAATATTCCCAGTGTCAGATCTAGATGAAACCAGTTGCCTGACCATATAATAATAGTCGCCCAATCCCGTGAAGCGACACTCAGTTTGCTTATTACTCATGTGATATATTATCTATAAAAACAGTTATAGGTCTTTGACTTAACTTATAGCAACACTAATTTTTGTCAACTCTATTTTGTAGAACCCGGCCTTCCTCTTGTTGAGGATCCCAGTCTCAGATAAAACCAGCCTGACCGTAGAATGGCAGTCGTCGGAGGAAAACGTCATACATTATTAGACAATGTAATATTTTCTATATGCTCATTTTTTTTCAATTCTAGAACCTGGCCTACCTCTTGATGTGGCAATCCCATCTTCGGATCAAACCAGTCTGACCGTAGAATGGCAATCGCCCAACCCTCCAGAGGGGAAAATCATCCGTTACCATATTTTCGTCTGGAATACGGAGAACGGCAATTTGTCATCAGCTGCCAACGTCACAAGAGAATGCGATGATGGCGCCTGTGCAAACATTTATTATGTTTTCAGATACATCATCTCAAATTTGACTGCAGATACCAACTACTCGGTCCAGGTATGCTGTGAATTAGAACAGGCCCACTGGCCCAGGGCCACTGAACATTTGCTTAGAGCCACGGGTGACCATATTTTATTAATCCATTAAATGTTATCATTTATTCATTCAATGGCATAAAAGGGTAACCTATCATTACTTAATATGTTATTGTTTTCTTTGTTTGGGGACATCAGATTAAGGTTTTGGGCCACTGAAATTTAGAGATTCTTGTTTTTACCTGTCTGACTGGGCCATAAGACAAACAATTTAACTTCTAGCATTGGATATAAGAATGGTCAAAGGGGACCACCACACAAAGAACAACACAGGGTTATAGGTTTTATATTTTATGACACCATAATGATGAAAACTATACATGCATACCTGTCTTTTTTGCCACCACCAAACATTATCTTGTGCTGAGAAACAAAAAACGTTGTACTTATGTACCGAGGTCACCTGTCTTCAATTATGGTTCCTTCACTATTTCCCATAGGTTTTTCACTTTCAAAACGTTTGAATGTCTTATACACTGTACTGTCAAACCATCTATACAAACCAATCATGGGAAAGAGAAAATGTAGTCTTTATAGACAAACTCATCTCCATGCATATTGATTCTTAGGAAGTCAAGAAAACTGGTCTTTATGACCAGGTAGTCTTTGTAAGCAGTAAGCGAGTTACATCTACATGCAACATGTTTCCTTGGAAGTCAAGGAAACTGATCTGTTAAAGGAGATGGTCTTTATTAATAGGTGGACACTTGTACAGGTTTAATGAATTTCCAAGTGCAATTTGTTTGTCTCTTTATTACAGGTTGCTGCAGAATCCATTATTGGCATCGGTAATGAAAGTCCGCGTCTTCCTCTCATACATATGACATCAGAAGGACGTATGTAAAATTTAGATTTCTTTTTTTCCACATATAACCGCATATTATTATATAAATGATAAGGAAATCCATCATCTTCATTAAACATAAATAAATAGTTAGGAACAAAATTGTAAAGAATAACATCGTATGATCATGTTTAGTCCCATCATTGTAAGCATTGCTTGAGGTAATGATGGTTCCTGAAACAAATCATAATATGTTACAAATTATCATACAAGTTTGACTTCATTTTATTAAGATGTGCATTTAAAGTGAGACCTTTGAAAACAACAAACAAAATCCATTATGGTGTGCCCCCAAAAATCTTACATTTCCCCTCAATCAGTTCGAGCACGCTACGCCACTGCTGGCAGCTGCTCCTGTATAGAATATTAACTGTAGCAGTGCATGGGCACTATAGAGATATCCATCACTTCATAGTTGAATAAACACAGGTCAAAGACAAAATGACCCACTTTCAAAAGTCACAAGAACTTGCGAGTACCTGTGCATTGTTTTGAAACAGCACATGGGGCTGAATGCATAAATTATGGTTTATGAAACAATTCCCTCCATCTTTGATTTGTTGATGACACACGTGGTTAAATGCTTTCATTGCAATTGTAAAACAGTGGAATTAGAAATGTATCAGTACTCAATAAACTGAAATAATAATATTATTAAATTTTGCGAATTTTAAAAAATGCTATTTTTTCTTAAAGGGATATAGTAACTTTGTTGACATGTGCAAAAAGTGATGAATAGTTGATTTCATGTATATTGCTGTTATATGATATGTCCACTGGGTATTATTTGAAAAAATCAAATTAAATGGACGTTATATGGCCGAGTTATGAGCAAAATTGCAAAGTGATGTTTACCAACTCATTGCACTGACTCTGTACACGGTTCTGACGATAGTTTAACATAATATTATATAACAAATATCTTTTTTACGAAAGGGAAATTCGAAAAACCGAAACCTGTCACATGCCCTTTTTGTTAATACAAACACAACAAGGTATGAGGGAACCGCTAGAATTCCAATTGGATTTTGAGGATCTGGACAATGTTACTAAGTCCCTTTAAATGTAGCATGGATTAATGGTTACCTCTCAGTCTTACAAATTGTTTTCTAAACTACTATTTTTGGCGAAACAAAATCTTCAAGCAATTCTTGGTTATGAAATTATGAGCTGTTGTTTGAGGGGGTAGTTACTTTTTGTGTTCGGTTTATATTTAGGCATGTTTGGAGCTGAAAGGATAGCTGAGTTTGGTCATAGTGAATTTATTAACCCAAACCTGCACCATATACACTACAAACTAAAAGCTGTAACTCCACCATGCTCGAAAGGTACACAAAATTACAAACGTCTAATTAAAAAAAAGACTGTTATCATTAAAAAAAGAGCCGTTATAACGCAAGAGGGCGCTTTCTAAAAACACATTGCTGTCAGCCATTTTTATACAAAATTGTGCCTGCGATGTTTTGTTGAAATAATGATTAAATAGAGAGATCAACCATTTTTCAAAACCTCTTTTTTAAATTTTTGAAAAAGTGTAGGCTTTTATTTATTTATTTCTTAAATCATCGTACAACCTCAAGATTCCACATTTATTCCGATCGGATATATTTATTAATATTTCAGCTGTTTCTGAACCGATATTTATCAAATAAAGTTTATTCCTTCATTAAAATTTTGTGCTTTTCAAATTTGACACTCAGCTTTACATTACCTCACCAACAAATTATTTCTTGAAGCGCCGTCTATGCCAAAACTCAACTATCCATTTAAAGCTCGGTTGCAATCTTCATTAGATATGAACATATAATGAATTCATCTCACCTGTGTGGCGTAGCACACTTTATGAATTTCTTTATTTAACAGATATGTGTTATTGTTGTATCTAACTATAAGGGAAGGGTCACATGCCCTCCGCTCCCTAGTAGCTATGCCACTGCATCTGATGATAATACCAGGCCCAGTGACAAAGCTTGGACTTATTGGCTAATGGCATACTACATGATATTGAATGCTATGGATTATATGTTGCTTAAAAAATGGTAATTAAAGGCATACGTTAAAATACAGTTAAACTAGAGCTTTATCAAGTATTTGTACTATCCATTCATCTATACGGGGTTGACGCCTGGACCCTCACAAAGTTTGATGCCAACATACTACATACTTTTGGAATGTTATGACTAAGGAGAATCATGGGAGTTAAAAGACTTGAAGGCTCAGAATCACATTCATTAGGAACAGCCTTAGTAATGAACAAACAATCAACAATAAAGTTACTATCAGAAGAATGAAATATTTTTGACATTTAGAATGAACCCGAACATATGTCCACACATACTCCTCAACGGTACATAATACAAGAGAACCGCCCAAGAGGAACACCATCCTAAAAGTGGACAGACTTCATACAAGAGGACTGTGCCACTAGACGCATTGATTCTCTTACTAAAGCTAAAAGAAGATGTGACAAGCCATTGTTAAACAGAAGCCATCCCACATAAAGGCGGTGGTGTGGACGGCATAAGTCAAGTAAGTCAAGTCGCATGAACATATATCTGTACTGTTATGAAGATCACACGCAAGCATTGGACAATTTTCACCCATTTGCATTTCAGGTCCTGCCTTCGTAGAGGTAACAAGCAGTCTGGCTTTCAAAACACAAATAGAGCTCTCCTGGTTCATTTCGGCATCATCGTGCCAACCAGATCTCTTCATCATCCGCTACGCACTCCACCGCTATCTCGCATGTACAGAACCTGAGATGAACCCCATTCAACATGAAATCCGGACCAATGAGACAACGTATACTTTAACCAATCTTCACCCCTACTCTATGTACAAGTTATCTATTACGGCACAGCACCGTGATGGGGAGAGTGAAGGTCGTACATTGACTGCGACCACGGCAAATATAGTAAGTGTTCATCAATTTGTGTATTTCCTTTTTACGATTATCGAAATATTTTCAAATAATTTTCAAAAGAAAAATGATTAGATGATTAGCATATAACACAATATTTTAACTACATGTACCATTACTATCTTAAGATTACAGTCAACTTACCATAATTTTTTTTGTATACGGACTTTTATTAGTAAAATATATCTTTGATTTGTTTTTGTGCAAATTAACGAATAATGGTGGCGACTTAAATAACACCTGTATCGTCTTTCAGTGTTCACGTTGCATCATTACACACACTGCAATCAATCCAACACTCAGAGTGCATACATTATCTTCCACTCGCTGGGGAGCATTCCAGTTAGGCACCTGTTAGTTCTTAAGGAATCATGTTCCTATCCATTACGGGTTCCCATGAATACACCTTGATTGAGAGCAGCAAATGTGGATTCGTTATCTTGATGAAGGAAAAAAAACACTTTCTGGACAGGTTTCAAACTCTCTTGATCAAATACAAATAAAATAATTTATATTTTTTCATTTCAAAGACTTTATATTCTGCAATCAATAAACAAATCAGTTACAACAAATATGGATAATAATATAGAACATAAGGTATGCAAACAGTATAAAAAATATAGAACAAAAATACTTATACATAAGTAAGAGTAAATACACTGGGCCATTGCGTGTATAAAGAAAGAAAGCAGAATGTCGCCGTTGTAAGCAAAAGCTTGAGCAGACGGTCAACGGAGCTAAAATACAATGAGTTGTGAATTATTGGCTAAGTATTAAAGGGACTTAAATATCCTAAGTATCCTGAAACCCATTGTGTTTGGTATCAGATTATAGGAAATTGTATTGTCTTTAATATGATTGCCAAATCATGCTTATTTCAGGTGTTGTTTGGGAAATTTCCGCAATTGTCTATAGCAAGTCAAAACGGCTACTTCTTTGGACACCATCTTGGATTTGGAGATTCAGAAAACTGTGAAAATTTCAAGTGTTAACTGTATCTGAACAAAAAGTTATAATAACTGGAAGTCAGCATTTGATATCGACAAATACAGCAAATTTGTACGATTTCGAACACTAAGGGTGCCCTAATAAATGTAATGCTTGTTTACGGACTTTATTCAAGAAATGCTCCTAAATAATGACATATTGTTTATACCCTTTTTTTAGCAATACACGAACATAGAGTAGCGTGTGTTAGTGACTGTCATTGTGCATTTTCGCTCATTACTTGGTCATGCAATGTCCATTTGACTTGAAATTTTCACACAATACCCTGTGGACATATGAGATAACAACAATATACATTGCATCAACCATTCATCACTTTTTGCACAGTCAACAAAGTTACTAGATCCCTTTAAGCAAATTATCAACAAATTATCAGCAAGCAACATACTGATGTTGTCGCTCTACTAATCTTGCCACACACGTCCAAATTATCAATATTCATATCTCAGCATTAATTTGAATAATATAATGTCAATGAGTTTACTTGCTATAATTGATAGTAAAATATTATTTCATACACAGACTAGCTTACATTTGTGTACGGATACAAAATTATTATTTTCAAATACATGGAAATAAATGATTGTTTCAATTCATCCAGAGCCATCAAGCATTACCCACGTGGCCAGCGACCCGTCTCTTACAACCTCCACAAGCCTTGGGTTTACATGGCAACCTTTGACATGTAGGGACATCAACAGCGACATCTTTAGATATTACTTTGCGAGGGTGTATACAAACGGGGACACTTTTGGTGATCCAGTATCGAGCGTGCGTATCTGGTCCATCGACACATCATCACTGAGCCTGGGGGGTCTGGAATCATGTACGATGTACCGACTCTATTTAAATCCTGTTGGTGTCATGTCTGGATCACCTTCGACCGCAATTGCAACTACTAGTGTTTCATGTAAGGTTCTTTAAAGTATTGTATGGTGTTTTTTAAAAATTTTGTATTACTTTACCTTCCACACCCAGGAATTAGTCAAAGTAATCCACTACTATACACGTTAAAGAAGAAATACACTTACCAAAACAAATTGCCCCCTCCCCCCCCCCCCCCCCCCCAAAAAAAAAAAAACAATCACAAATTATTGTAAGCCGTCAATGTTTTGTTATATAGACAGATTGATGTAAATAATTTTAAAAGATGATAACAAACTGTAGCAATACCTATTGCAAATAAATATTTCCCAATTGAATATGTGCGTTTGTATGTGCGTGATGTTTATTATATTTTTGTTCACAATTGCTCAGGATTGTGTAAAGTTTAATCATAACTTAAATTATTGGTCTGAACTTCATTTTAGATGGAAGCCCAACGGCTAGTTCGCATTTTCCTGGAAGTTTGCTCGTTACCTGGTCTAGACCTTCCAGATGTTCTGTGAGCAGCTACAGCCTGACGTACCAACTCATCAAACATGAGGCATGCCCGACTAGCTCGATCTCGAATAGCTCCATCATGTCAATAAGCGTTACAGCGACGAGCGGGAATGTCATGAGTCGCACCATCTTTGATCTGGAGGATTATGCTGTCTATCACATATCCATAACGGCTATTGTGAACGGTGCTCCAAGTACTGCAATATATTATATTAATGGGACGACACGACAGGGAGGTATAAAACTACTCAAATAATTTCATGATATAATTTCTTTCTCTAGTCGGCATTCCTCCATTAGGAGATACGAGCAAAGTGATAAGTCACCACTAGGTCTTGATCATAAGCAGATCGGGTTATTTTGGACATGCTACAGCTGGTACCGGGGAGGGGGGGGGGGGGTGTACCTTCCATATATGCGTCGTGAGTAGCTACGACCTGGCTTATCAACTCATCGAACATGACGCATGCCATACAAGCCCCGGGGGGGGGGGGGGGTCTGTCCTCATAGAAAGGGAGGTATCATGCGTGACCAAGGACTTACCAAAAGCATCCTAAACGAGTATTTGCGTGGTGCAAAAAATACACCCTAAGTAAATATGATTATCGGTAATTTGATACCCTAAGCAAGTAATCAATTTTTTGTAAACCCCTAAGCAAGTATTTTTGATACCCTAAGCAAGTAATCAATTTTTTGTAACCCCCTAAGCAAGTTATAACTATTTTTGATACCCTAAGCAAGTAAGCTAAGTTTTTGAGACCCTAAACGAGTAAATCATCTTTTTGAGACCCTAAACGAGTAATTTATCAGCCTAAAAAAGATACCCTTTTTCCTGATTTTGGGTGATTTTGAGACCCTATTCGAGATACTCGAGTATCTCGCCTGATCGTAAAAAAACCACCCTAATTACTCGTTTTCTTGGTCACGCATGATACCCCCCTTTCAATGAGGACAGACCCCCCCCCCCCCCCCCCCCCCCGGGCATACAAGCCATCCTGTGTATCTCAATGGCATAAATGGGACTACCTCTTGCTGGTAAACAACTTGTACACGATATTTACAACAAAAATTGACTTGCTTCTTTAGGAAGGATTTTGCATTTCAAGCCATGAAGTTTGACAATTGTTCTAAAAATATTACACTCTGATATTAAAGTCCACTGTCCTGAATGAGCAACGACATAAAACGAACATTTTAAAGAACCTGGAATTTTGGCTTGCTGTTACTGATAAGTGCAGAAGCCCTGTCACTTCTAGTCGTATATTTCCTCTTGGGTATGGCTTATATTGGAAATAATCAATGTTTTTGAAACCACTATCAACTACTTTGATTGAGCACTGGAGGATGCCGTGCTTTTAACTGTAATATAATGAAACGTCATCTCAGCGCATCTGAGCATCTGAGTGCGCAACTAACAAAAGCGGGTTACGCTTGCGCCTGACTGTAGAAAGTGAACTATAAGTGCATCTAATTTATTCCTGCCTAATTGACCACAGGGCAAAGGAGTTACTTTTTAGTATTGGATTTGAGATGTCGGCTCTGGTCGTATATCTGTCCTCTGGTAGCCTAAACCTTCAGTCCACAACACGCTTAGCACCCATTATTTCCCTTCACTTCCCATATTTTTGTTCTGACTGAACTGAAGCATTTCACCCATTTGGGGCTGGTGAGCCCAAATTATATTGGTTGTTATATTGTAATAATTGTGTTTAGGTCCCATAGGCGTTGATTTGTCATTGATACCCATTCATCAGGGGGGATGATCTATTCATTCATCCCCCCCTGATGAATAGGTATTACGTAAGTATCGACGCCCATGTTAGGTACACACAATTCACAGTCCTTGGCAACGCATTATGATATCATCCATCGCACTCTCTGGAATAGTGTGATAGTTGCTCTGCTTTTGTATGTTAGATTTGTGTATTGTTATTTTTTGTTAAACCAAACAATACCAAGCAAAGTAAGGATTGCAGTTTGTAATTTGTTTGAGATTACACTACTAATGTATGCATTTTTGTTTTTATTTTACTTCAACTTTTCAGCACCATCAACTGTTCAGAATTTGACCTACTCGGCTTCCGTTGCATTACTGACTTTCATGTGGGAAGATCCTCCGTGTGAAGATATCAATGGCCAAATTGATTACTATGAGTACAGGATTTTCTTTGAACCATCTGGTGAAGACATTCAAGGAAACATACAAATAAGAAACAAATTGGTCTCCATAATTGAGGGATTGTATCCTTGCTCGACTTACCGCTTCGAGGTTCGCATAGTGGCGGGTGCATTCGGCGAATGGAAAGCAATTAAGGCAACTACTAGTATATCAGGTTGCTAACAACTAACATTGTTAAAGTAACAGGAACCCCACCCCCCTTCCCCCTATTCAGAAATATCCACTTTTTGATCGGTCTCGGCGCACCATCTAGAGCAGTGGTCTCGGTCCCGGGCAACAATCTGTCTCGGTGACTCCCTCTCCCCGCAACAACGCTCTAACCAATGGTCTCGGTCGCGAGGATGACTCCACCCCCTCGCTTACATATTTCAAGTAAGTGGTCTAGGTCTTGGCAGCGAATGTTCTCGGTGCTATTTTTTGGAAATTGCGCACCCCCTTGAAAAATCCTGGCTGCAGGCCTAAGAAATGCTTTATAATGCTATAAAAAAAAAAAAATCAATTGTAAGTCATGTAATATCTATGCTCCTAAAAATAGTTTTTATTGCACTCTCTGTTACATAAGTTATACAGCTTCATAACCAACAGGTCTTTTGTTTATAACTTCAAGGGCTCATTATTATAATGTATTGATGTGATTGCATTGTAATGAAACCACATTATACCCTAACGGGAATGTTCATACTGCATGTACTATGTTGATTAATGCAAAAACTATTTAAGGATTGAAACAGATGTGTATTGATGTGTAACAATAACTGTCCAGTGAGTGAATTGTAAAACAATAAGTAAATACATGATATATGTTTAGTGGCAAGTAATGAGTGATATAGGCAAAGTGATAGTTGTCATCTACTTTATACACAGTTGGAACGGTCCCAGTGAGACGTTAAATTTCAAATATTCCACTCATACGTATCTTTTTTTGAAAGAGGAAATGGGGAAACCGAAAACATGCTCCATGCCTCTACTGGTAAATCAACTACAAAAGGGTATAGTTACCGTAACATAATTATAGCGTATGAATACGTATGCTGTGCATGCTGCATAAATCTGCACATGAATAACATGAATGTGTTTATAATACATGAATCATTTCCTTGTACATAAACAAGCACATACATTATTTGTCTAAATTTGTCCAAGCTTTGTCAATTTGCTCTGTTGTTTTCATATTTGTCTATATTTTCATACATACATTTTAAAATGAAAATTGCTTAAATGTGCAAAATTCTTTGCGTTATCTAATAAGAATTCAATAGGCATAAGTATAATTAAGTGAATGAATTCTGCGAAACTACAAGACCAGACGACAGACGTTGGTCAAGATAATAATGAACTGATCTGAATAATAAATCTGCACATTTTTCTGCACACAAATTGAAATAATTAAATGTCACTATGTTAGTGTAACCTTGTAGTAAAGATTGTAATAATGTTCACATTTATTAGCATGGTGTGATGATATGACGCACACACGTTGTAATACTGTAGGGCTAAGCGTAGTAAAAAGATGATCTTTGTATGAATTAATGCAGTCTGCGAAAATGCAAGAATTTAAAGGACGAATGTAAGTCAAAGTGATAATGAATTCAATGTGTATAATACGTAAAGAATTATGCAGTACATAAACCTGCACATACATTATATTCCGTCACCATTGTATAATATAATATGTTGATATTACCCTATATCATTATAACCCTTTATGATACAATTTAATTAATGTGCAAAATGCTTAGCTTTATCTGATCATAATGAATAAGTCTGCACATTATATTTTGTATTGTAGAATATACACTTTTGTTTAATCAAATATGGTCATATCAATCAATAAACACTTTTTTAATTGAGAGTTTCTAAAGTACGTTGGAAATGATATTCATCATTGTATCTGGTATTGTAAATTAGATTTAATCAAATTCGGTCATATCCATTAATAAACACTTTTTCAATTGAGAGTATCTACAGTACGTTGAAAATGATATTCATCAATCATAGCTTAAACACGATGTATCCAGGTGGGGTGAACATGATCCCTTGAAAAATATGTTTGTTACTATATTAGCAGTATTATCAAGATAATGACAATATTTAAATATTTAAATATTTAAACTCTGATCATAATACACCAATTTGCATATTTAATCAAAGGGGTCTAAATCCTAGAAGGTATGAGTAAAACAGTAATCTGAGGGTATTTGGCGGAAGGGAATCCATTTCTGGCGCTCATCTGGATATGCTATACTCTAGCACCAAATTAATGGCTATCCTTAAATTGCATTTAATGAATATATTTTCTTTCTGTGAAGCCAGAACGTTCCGTAAGAAATAAGTGAAAAGTTGTATATATGTGTTAACCATGTTGTGACTATAAATTGAAGATATTAAACATCGGTTGCCACTTCAATCTGCGACCGTTCATGGTCAGCGCACAATTAATTAATTTGATATTTCCTTTTTTGTGCATATTACACGAAAGTCGTGTTTATCCTGATCCGAGTCACTATGAAATACCTTTTTTATGGTTTAGGGGTACACTCATTTATTTCTGATACAACTTTTCACGTATCACATGACACTGCTCGTTAATCCAAGATGACCCTTCCTGGCCTCTTGGAGGTTAGTACGTTATGCACGCTTTATGGAAGTAACTGATTGTGTTCTACTAGAAAAATCAAATATTATTCTCGCTTTAATTCTTATTATATACAATTTGATATAGATCCCACTGCTCTAAAATGACCTTGATAAGATCACATGAAGTCCTAGACTGGGTAGAATCAGGGGCGTCGATCCTGGGTGAGGCGTACCTTATAGGCGCAGCCCCCAATCAAGTACAATACTATAATGAGGGGACAAATCGTTAGCCTCTCCCCCTATCTGATAATTTCGAGGGTGTTCAAATGAATTATCAGTCATGATTCATACATATAGGTAAACAAAACAAGACTTACCATTCCAAATCACCAACCAGTCTTCGTTGGTAATTGGTTGCTTGGTAGGTTGATTGGATATATTGATTGATTGATTGATTGATTGATTGATTGATTGATTGATTGATTGACTGATTGATTGATGGATGGATGGATGGATGGATTGATTGATTGATTGATTGATTGATTGATTGATTGATTGATTGATTGATTGATTGATTGATCGATCGATCGATTGATTGTATGATTGATTGATTTGCTTTATGATATGATTGAATAATTATTCGAATCATAGACAAATTGTTTGATCGTGAGATTGTTCAGTTGTATAGTTGAACATTTTGAAGTAACCGTCATAAAACTCACACAATTATTTGCTACAGCATCCATGAACTTTATTACATAAACTATCGACTTGACATAAGTAATATGGTGTCTGAACAAATTGTATCCATATGTTACATATAGCTATAGCTAAAGTGATTCATTAACGTAGTAAACATCAACCAACATCATTTAGATCTGTCCGATTTCTCCTTTACATTGTTGTTTGGATTTTTTTAAGATTAAAATTGAAAGCGTTACAGGACGCCTTGCGATGGTAGTCCAAAAGTATTCGCATTCGGATACGTCGATCGTTCATAATAATTATGCCAATTCGGATACTTAACGCGACACAGTCTGACATTCATTTCCAATAAGGAAACAGTGTTATTTTGTACAAAACTCTACAAACACTTCCTTTGGAGGTATTACGATGATATTAGTATATGACAATAACTTCTCACATTTCACTTATGGACTAATCTTAAGAAGTTAATGGAACACTTTAAGCACTTGCAAACGTAACATTTTGCAAGTAATCATGAGGATAAATTGGTATACGTATCGATGTCATTGTGACGCGCAGTGGTGTAGAACCGGGGAGTTAATCACAGGGGTACACTCTTTGATTTTTTGAAGAAAAAAAGAAGACAAATAACAGTATTTGATATATTATAACTTATCTGTCATAGTAAATATTTGTAGGAAAACTGCTTTTAAATTGGCTATTTGAGCAATAAAATGTTCGAAATTAAACAATCTTATTTCTATTTATTCAATTCAACCGCATGTTCGCTGCGTGCAAAAGCATATGCTACCACGTGCACTCCGCATGTGAACAAGTGTATGGCTTATTAAGCTGCGGTCATGTATTTAATTTTCGACTAATATGTCTGCATTTTACGATTATTAGGTTCGGATTTTACCACACAAGCCCTTAAAAAACAACACAAAAAACATTTCAACAACATTGATCAATTAGATTGGCCTATATAATTGCCTTCGGTCGCGTTTCCAAAACTGTTATTTCGATTTAACAATGAGATATGCAAGGTGTGCCCCAAATCACTCCGACCACGCTATACACTACGCCGTTGATGCAAAATGGCGCAACAACGTTAAGTCTTTTTTTTAAATACAATATATATGAACACTTATACAATATCAGTGTATCATCTCGAGCTTGTACATATTTCTAAAACAAATTGTGCAATATTAATTCATTATGTGAAAATATGTAGTTGTATTACGCGTACAAACTCACCCTATACAGTTTGCACATTCCCTCTCTAGCTACTTCAATATCATCATGCATGGTAACTTATTTGCAGGAATTCACAAAGGAGCTTTAAAGGGATAGTACAGTTTTGGTTAAACTGAACTTTAGTAATCAAAACCTGGAACATAACATTACAAACTATACAAATTAATAGTTATACCCCCACCATGTTCGAAAGGTATACAAACATATCAAACAACAAAGAAAAAAGCCTGTTATTATTTTTAAAAAGAGCCGTTAAAACACAAGAGGGTGCTTTCTATAAACGCATTAGTTTCAACCATTTGTATACAAAATTGTGCATGAGATATTTTGTTAAAATAATGATTAAATATCGAGATCATCAACAACTATTTAAAAACCAATTTTGATCAAACAAAGTTGATTATGTCAGTAAAATTGTGTGCTCTTCCAAATTTTACACTCAGTTTTGTATCAACTAAAAAAAAAACATATTTTTGGAAGCGCCCTCTATAACAAAACTGAACGACCCCTTTTACAAGTAAACCTTGGTCGAAGTCATAATGCTCTTTGTTTTAGGGATAGTTCAGTTCTGGTATAGTACAGTTTTGGTCAAACTGAATGTTAATAACCAAAACCTGTACCATTACATTACAAACTAATAGTTATGACTCCACATGATCAAAAGGAATACAAAAATTACAAATGACTAAGTAAAAAGTGTGTTATCATAAAAAAAGAGCCGTTCAAATTTAAGAGGGTGCTCTCTAAACACTCATCGGTTTTCACCATTTTAAATAAAATATTGTGCATGTCATGTTTTGTTAGAATAGTGATTAGATAGAGAGATGAACAACAACTATTTAAAAACTTCTTTTATACATTTTTGAAAAGAGGAAGCATTAACAAAAAAATTAGCGGCTAATTCAAAATTATCGAATACTTGTGGGGCCCCACATTTATTACAAATGGCTATGTTTATGGATATTTAAGCCATTTCTGAACCGATTTTGATCAAATCAAGTTTATTCTGTCATTACAATATTATGCTCTTTCAAATTTTACACTCAGTTTTTCATTATCTCACAAAAAATTGTTTTGTGTAGCGCCCTCTATACAAAAACTCAACTATCCCTTTAACTTACGGAGAAAAAAAGCCTTGTACATTTTGGTTAACGTAAAAGCTACACATTTGCTTTAAATATATCAAATATTTTCTATGAAATATTTTTAAAAATGACATAATTTATGTTAATATCATGAAAGTAAAATAAAGGTCTAAAGTTCTCTCCAAACACAATCTTAGCACAGGCTAAATATCACATTAAACATTAAACATACATTTACGATTGGCAGCGAATAAACATGACGATCTGTACAATACAGTTTTTGTACGTTCATACTTTTTATATGTGCAATTTCCAGAGTAACGTTGAACTACAGTAATGATATTGTCAAATAAAACGGACATAGACACTTTGGTTATGTCGAATTACGTACTATATATACCTCAATGCTCTAAGACAATGGAGCGTCATTTGTTAACTTACGGATAAAATACCGTGTACATTTTGGTTGACGTAAAAGCTACACATTTGCTCTAAATATATCAACAACATTTCTATGAAATATTTAAACATATGACATAATTTTTGGTAATATCATGAAAGTAAAATAAAGGTCTAAAGTTCTCTCCAAACACAATCTTAGCACAGGCTAAATATCACATTAAACATTAAACATACATTTACGATTGGCAGCGAATAAACATGACAATCTGTACAATACAGTTGTTGTACGTTCATACTTTTTATATGTGCAATTTCCAGAGTAACGTTGAACTGCAGTAATGATATTGTCAAATAAATCGGATATAGACACTTTGGTTATGTCGAATTACGTACTATATTTACCATAATGCTCTAAGACAATGGTGCGTCATTTGTTAACTTACGGAGAAAATACCTTTTACATTTTGGTTAACGTAAAAGCTACACATTTGCTCTAAATATATCAAATAAATTTCTATGAAATATCTAAACATATGGTAATATACTGAAAGTGAAATTAAGGTCTAAAGTTCCGTCCAAGCAAAATCTTAGCACATGCTAAATATCACATTAAACATTAAACATACATTTACGATTGGCAGCGAATAAACATGACAATCTGTACAATACGGTTTTTGTCGGTTCAAACTTTTTATATGTGCAATTTCCAGAGTAACGTTGAACTACAGTAATGATATTGTCAAATAAAACGGATATAGACACTTTGGTTATGTCGAATTACGTACTATATATACCATAATGCTCTAAGACAATGGTGCGTCATTTGTTAACATACGGAGAAAATACCTTTTACAATTTGGTTAACGTAAAAGCTACACATTTGCTCTAAATACATCAAATACATTTCTATGAAATATTTAAACATAATTATGGTAATATACTGAAAGTGAAATTAAGGTCTAAAGTTCGGTCCAAGCAAAATCTTTGCACAGGCTAAATATCACATTAAACATTAAACATACATTTACGATTGGCAGCGAATAAACATGACAATCTGTACAATACGGTTTTTGTCGGTTCAAACTTTTTATATGTGCAATTTCCAGAGTAACGTTGAACTAATGATGTTGTCAAATAAAAACGGATATAGACACTCTGGTTATGTCGAATTACGTACTATACAGGGTGTCTCAAAATAATGCAACACCTACGATCGTTAATTACATAAACACCATCGACTAAATGTCATAGTTTTTTGTTTGATTAGGTAGAACATTCTTTTTCCAACAAAATGATACCATGGTCATTGATTTTGGGTAAGGCGTTTAGATCCAAGGGCCATTTTTCTGAGGCAATGTCGTTTCCTAAATTTGCTACTTTTCGTCTCCAGCGATCCTCTGAACTCTGAACACATTCTCGCCCCACAGCCTCCCATAGAATTAGTTGTACAGAATAAGGAAGACAATGCGAGCCATACCGTTCGGGGTACTCGATTACGCAACATTGTCTTCCTTATCAAAGGGAGAGCAGTCATGCGAGTCGTCTGTACAACTAATTCTATGGGAGGCCTTTGGGCGAAAATGCCTCAGTATTCCGAGGATCGCTAGAGACGAAAAAGTAGCAAATTTAGGAAACGACATTGCCTCAGAAAAATGGCCCTAGGATCCAAACGCCTTACCCCAAAATCAATGCTTATGGTATAATTTTGTTGGAAAAAGAATGTTCTACCCAGTCAAACAAAAAAACAATGACATTTGAACGATGGTGTTGATGAATTTAACGATCCTAGGTGTTGCATTCTTTCTGAGACACCCTGTATATATAATATACATTCAATTAAATGTCGTATGCATTTATCTTTATACTGTGTGCATGACGATTCCTAAACAAATATGTATGTGAGTAGTGCACAACACACAGAACAGTACACTAACATGCTTACAAGGGTTCTATAGTAACATTGTCCAAATCCTCAAAACTTCCTTGGAATTCTACCGGTTCTGTACGTTGTTGTATTCGTATTAACAATAGTAGCATGGGCAATATTTTGGTTTAATCAAACGTCCCTTAATTTTGTTGAAAACATATTTACGATTGAAGTGTTTAGATTTTAACTCTATCTCTTTGCATTCTTTGCTCTTCACCCGGCTATATAACATCCATTTAACTCGAAATGTTCACACATTACACAGTGGACATATGTGATTCACCACCACAAAAGGTTACACTTGTCGCGTGCGTTTGAACCGAGAAAAATGAGTTGATTGTTAAAATTGTTAAAAAATCATGAATTTTATTTTTTAGCGTATTTGATTAAATGGAGTTTCCTCTACATTTTCATGAAATTTGCTATGAATTTGGTGCAATAATAAGTGAAATATTAGCGTTTTTCTAAGCCATGTTCATTTCAGTTTTCACCAAAAGTTTAAACATAGAGCTCTTAGTTCGTTCGGGGATCGAGGCGCCAAAACTTGACTCCGCCCCCTAACAACGAGGTAATGATTTTGATTAGTTGACGCTAATTGGCATGTTTGGGACTGCGTGTGCTGCATGTCAACACTACGTTGTCAATGTTGTCAACGCCCCCACCCCCCCCAAAAAAAAAGAAGAAGTTTATTTTAAAACCATGTATCTCCGCAATAAAAAAAAATTATGTATCGTGTTAGGTATCAAAATTAAAGAGGAAGAAAAGGAGAAAACATTAACTCAATTTTGACCTCGGTCGAGAAGTGCACCCTTTTGATGTGTGTCATCACATATCAGATCACAACAATACACATTGTACAATTCATTCATTACTTTGTGCACATGTTAACAAAGGTACTAGATCCCTTTAAATGGTTGATAGACGTATAGGCGTAGGAGCACATTTTCTTGGGGGGGGGGGGGGGGGGGGGGTGTTGAGGTGAGGTCTGTTGCCCGAATAATTAAACAGCACAAAATAATCAATGTAACCAGGGGTGTCGATCCGTTTTTGAGATTGGGGGGGGCGAAATTTGAAAAAATTTCCAGAGTGACCACTGAGAGAGCTAAAAGCCCCACATTGGCATGCCCGGAAGTTTTATTATGCGCTCATTGAAAGTGTCTTGATGGCTCGAAGACCTGACTTTGGGGGCACCCACATTTGGGGACAATAATGGGGGTCCAGGGGCGGAGCCCCCGGAAGCTTTTAGATTTCAGACATTTGCTCCTAGCATGGGTGTTAAAATGTATTAAAATAGTGAACCTACTCATCACGTATTTTTAAAGGGCCATAGCGAGGAAAAGACGGAGCCTTGCATGAGATGGATCCACGTGTTCATTTATACTATAGAGCCATCGATATAGTCTAGGGCATTGGGCTCCCATGAAACTAAGCAAGGGCGTCAACAATTTCTCAAAAGTGTAGGGGAGACATTGCGAGGAAGCGAAGCGACCGAGCGGGGGAGGGTGTGGGAGGGGGTGTCCCCCTCCCACAGTAGGGAGCTTTTGTATTTTTGGGCGTGAATTTGTGCGATTTGGTGCACACCTGAGACAGAAATTTCACGTAATATGAAGTATATAGGTATGGAACAAAGGGAGGGGGGACAATCTGCTCCTTTTTCAAATGTGGGGGGGACATGATATTCCAATTTGATTTGCGTTCAGCGCATATGTACCGAGATTATTTTATTTTCTGTGACGGTGTGCTATCTATAGATGAGGGTTTAATAAACTTCGTTTGAGGTGTGCGTTTGAGAAATTACGCTGCCCAACACATTTCAAAAGGTGAGTTCCCGCAACCCAAATGAAACTTGCAATATGAGAAACTGTATGCGCGCGAAGCGCGCGGCAAAATATAGATTTACAGTCCTTTTCAAACTAAAAAAAACGGCTATTTTTGAAGATTAATTATTGATAAATGTGTCTTTCCCATCTTTGGAATTATATCACTCGATTTTTTTCTTCCTCATTTTCGGAATTATTGGGGGGGCGAAATGATATGTTCGCCCCCCCCAATATTTTCATTGGGGGGGGCGACCGCCCCCCCTGCCCCCCCAGGATCGACACCCCTGAATGTAACATGATTTTACCCGACTTTCGAACGGAAAATGACGTTGTATTGCCCTAAAATTGCATTAGTTGATCGGAATGTAACACGTCCTTGTCTGAAAATAACACGAGTTTGCCCGAACTTGACTTAATTTTGCCAAAATATGACTCGGATTTGCCCGAATGTGACATGTTTTTGCCAGAATACGACATTGTTTTGCCTGTATATGACATGTTTTGCCCGAATGTTAGGTGCTTTTGCCCGAATATGGTCTTATCAAGGGGGGGGGGGGGGGGGGCCTCCTCAGCCCCCCACCCCGCCTCCTACGCCTATGGATAAACGTCCTACTTTTGGTTATAACGGTGTACGATGGTGTATATGTACGGGTTGAGGGTCGAGTTGATTGGTAAGATAAACACGACGATCCAGGTATAGATGTCCGGGGTCACAGCGATGACGTCAGCCTGAACCAGTATCCCGATGACGATGGTCGGCATCCAGCAGCAGAAGTCGGTAGCGACAATCATGAACATCTTGAGCGCCATGCTTACCTCATTGGTCAACTGCACCTTGCGGCCCACCGCCCCGCGCACGAAGCGCACCTTGATGAAGATGGCGAGGTAGCAGACAATGATCACAATGAAGCTGAATAGGTTGATGCCCAGGAAAAGGAAGATGGAGAAGAGCCAGGTTGATATGGACGACTGAGCCTGTACGGTGCTGAATGTCACGAGGTTGTACTTGGCCAGGGTGCGGGCGTCCACCTCTTCCAGGAAGTCGGTGGACTTGCGGATGAACGGGAACCCGACGCAGACGTCGCTGAGGCTAAAGGCATCGGGAATGAACTGGTTGAGAAGAATGGCAGTGACACTAAGGACGAAGGCG
>JBAMJV010009306.1:0-58151 GCA_037951105.1 Echinarachnius parma
CGTAATGAGGCTAGTGCAATCCTTGTTTACTACCAAGATATCGAAGAGGATTTGAGAGATAACTTGCTTTTCTTTTTCACTTTGTCTGCTTTCTTGCACTTTTAAATCGGGAAGTTCAAAAGAGAGGTCGAACGATCGTTGGATGAAAGTGCAAGGTGCAGTTATCATAACTTTTACCATAATGCCTAGTGTTAAAAGTCAATCCCTCAAGAGCTATTCGCACAATGGATGTGTTTATATGAGGACATAGGGGCTTATTATGTGAACAGGACCAAGAAAAACGCTTTTTTATCATGTAGGGAGCATAGATATAGGAACATATCTTATTGGTCATATCACCTCTTGTGTGTTTTGCAGGTATGTTTTATATAAATCTTGAACGTCAATTTTAATGTATAGTGTTTAATAGGTTCCATGACATATGCTCCGCCGACATATGCTCCGCCGACAATTGCTCCGAAATATGCGACAAAAGCTCCGCGACAAATGCTCCGCGGCAAATGCTCCGCCGACATATGCTCCGCCGACAATTACCCCTCCGCCGACAATTACTCCGCCGACAATTACTCCGCCGACATTGCTCCGCCGACATTACTCCGCCGACAAATGCTCCGCCGACAAATGCTCCGCCGGCAATTGCTCCGCCGACAGATGCTCCGAAGATGCGACAATTGCTCCGCGACAAATGCTCCGCGATATTTGCTCCGTCGACAAATGCTCCACCGACAAATGCTCCGCCGACAAATGCTCCACCGACAAATGCTCCGCCGACATTTGCTCCGCCGACAATTGCTCCGCCGACAATTGCTCCGAAGATGCGACAATTGCTCCGCGACAATTGCTCCGCCGACATTTGCTCCGCCGACAATAGCTCCGAAGATGCGACAATTGCTCCGCGACAATTGCTCCGCCGACATTTGCTCCCGCCGACAATAGCTCCGAAGATGCGACAATTGCTCTGCGACAATTGCTCCGCCGACATTTGCTCCGCCGACAATAGCTCCGAAGATGCGACAATTGCTCCGCGACAAATGCTCCGCCGACTTTTGCTCCGCCGACATTTGCTCCTATCTGGATATGATTTAAGTCCCAAAATGCAAAAGCTCTATATACCGTGGTGAAGAGACACCCCACTTCACACCCCTCCAATGGTGTTTAGGGGCTTTAACCCCCCCCCCCCCCCTCCACCCCCTTGGGCTGCCAAGAAAAACGCTTTTTTTTTTTTTCAAACCCACCCCTTAGCATAAAAAAAAAAAAAAAATTGTCCTCCCCCGCCCCCCCCCCCCCCCCCCCCCCCCACCCCACCACACACACACACACTTTTTTTATAATACCCAAATACATAAGCATAAAGGCAAAAAGTATATAACATTCATAATGTGGTCAGCGCTCCCCGCCCCCCCACCCCCCACTTTCAAAACGATTGCACGGTCCCTGAATAACAATGATATTTACATATTTATTTAAGTTATAGAATACAGAGTATACAGAAGGAACTTATAAATCAATTTAGAGTATGTCTTATTTATATTTTTGAAATTTGTCAATCATATGTGGGGGGAACCTACATAAAAGCTGATGCTTGTGGGGCTAGGTTCCCCATAAAAGAAATCAGCACACATACAATATTGATACTAGTGCCTGAACGTTTCGCACAAAATCTGGTCAATAAATCCGTTTACACATAGACTTTAATGAATATTGAAGAAGAAAAAAATATGTAAAATAAAGAAGATATTCTCTGTTTGTGTTAATCCTACACTTATTTTAAATTGCATTTCACACGATGTGTTTTATTGCAAATGTTATATAGTTACCCATATCAGTCTAGAATATAGTCTATAAAATAGTATACGTAATATAGCAAACCATACAGCAAACATACATTTGTACTTGTTTTGCATGCACACTTAACTAAAAAATCATAGACCAACTTATACACAAGTATTAGTACATGAGTTAAAAATGGTGATTATTATTATCCTAGCAACAGAAATGTATATTACTGTATTTGTTAACGGTTGTGTTGACTTATTCTAGTTAATTACTTATGTTTTCATTGTTTAAATGTAAACATTCAATATTATAACATAGCATAACAGAAATAATTAAATGTATGGTGCAAGGGCATAGCGGATTTAGAGCAGAACATATTCGCTGTATAAATTGACATTCAAGGGATCTAGTAACTTTATTGACAAGTGCAACAAATGATGCGTGGTTAATCAAATGAGTATTGGTGTGATCTGATATGCCCAGACAGTAATGTGTGAAAACTTCAAGTTCATTGGATGTGAGTTCAGTTGGCCGCGAAATGAACAAAAAAGCAAAGTGATATTCAATTATTCATTGCAATTACTCTGTACTAGGCTTAAAAGCTAGGTCCCGTATATTTCATGTCCGAACACTCCAATCGTAATGGAAATTTGAAAAACCAAAACCTGTCCCGTGGTTTTATTGTTAATACGAATAAAACAATGTATGAGCAACAGCTAGAATTCCAATTGAATTTTGAAGATTTAGACAATGTTATCAAGTCATTTAAATAGTATATTAATTAATATAGCCATATGGATGTTGAATATCTGATATATTTTGGGACATGATCCAACCTGTTCAATGCTTGGGCGCGTGTGATGAAAAAACAAAAACAGAAACAGCAATTGCTCGTCCGGTGAAACATAGTAGGAAAGTTTGTTAGAAATGTGATTTTGGATTAGATTTTGTTTTTCTTTTAGGCTTAAAAAGTAATCATGGTAATGAGTTTATGATGCAAAGACATGTTATTTTTGTTTTGTTTTACAATTTAGAACGTCCGCCAAATGAGCAAAATAATCTATTGCAGTAACTGAAAGATACACACTAATTGATTTGATTTTACAGATGACTAGTAGGCCTACGTACCCGCACCCCCCCATGACCCCACTAAGCAGGCATAGTCCATCCTATAACCCTAGTGAGACGGTAAGTTCGAAATACATCAGACTTGCTATGGATATTTCATTTATTATGATTTCCACACATTACATTCGTAACATAAAAATCAAACAACATAGTATTATAAACATCTTATGTATATACAATGATATTTACATATTTATTTAAGTTATAGAATACAGAGTATACAGAAGGAACTTATAAATCAATTTAGAGTATGTCTTATTTATATTATTTGAAATTTGTCAAATCATATGTGGGGGAACCTACATAAAAGCTGATGCTTGTGGGGCTAGGTCCCCATAAAAGAAATCAGCACACATACAATATTGATACTAGTGCCTGAACGTTTTGCACAAAATCTGGTCAATAAATCCGTTTACACATAGACTTTAATGAATATTGAAGAAGAAAAAAATATGTAAAATAAAGAAGATATTCTCTGTTTGTGTTAATCCTACACTTATTTTAAATTGCATTTCACACGATGTGTTTTATTGCAAATGTTATATAGTTACCCATATCAGTCTAGAATATAGTCTATAAAATAGTATACGTAATATAGCATACCATACAGCAAACATACATTTGTACTTTTTTTGCATGCACACTTAACTAAAAAATCATAGACCAACTTATACACACAAGTATTAGTACATGAGTTAAAAATGGTGATTATTATTATCCTAGCAACAGAAATGTATATTACTGTATTTGTTAACGGTTGTGTTTACTTATTCTAGTTAATTACTTATGTTTTCATTGTTTAAATGTAAACATTCAATATTATAACATAGCATAACAGAAATAATTAAATGTATGGTGCAAGGGCATAGCGGATTTAGAGCAGAACATATTCGCTGTATAAATTGACATTCAAGGGATCTAGTGACTTTATTGACAAGTGCAACAAATGATGCGTGGTTAATCAAATGAGTATTGGTGTGATCTGATATGCCCAGACAGTAATGTGTGAAAACTTCAAGTTCATTGGATGTCAGTTGCAGTGTTGTAGTCGAGTCACCATGGTCCGAGGCCGAGTCCGAGTCCGAGTCACCATGGTCGAGGCCGAGGACGAGTCCGAGTCACGGCATTACGAGGCCAAGGCCGAGGCCGAGGCCTGGCAGAGTTGGCCTCGAGGCCGGCATCGAGGCCGAGGCCGGCCTCAAGACCTCCAAGATTTGGAATTTCATGAAAATGCAAAAGTATTTTCGAGATACTTCAGTATTACCAAATAATCGTGATCTAATCGATCACATGCCATTGCCTTGTGCATACACAGCAAAACAAATTAAACAACTTTTTAAACAACCAAAAACGCTGTTTAAGCCGGTCCCTCTAACAACGCTGTTTAAAATTTTGAACAACCAAGATCTTCAAATTCTAGGGTGCGCACGCTGTATATCAGAGCGCTGCAGCGCTGTATGTAGGATCTTTGACTGTACCGTACTATATTACATCGAGAGATATCGATGGGTAACGGTACGTACGTAGGTCGTAGCTGCGCATGAACTTAACTATCAATCGTATGATTTACATTTTTATTTTTTTTTAATGAAATATTATTGGAAAATACTTCAAAATAGTGAATAGATGTTGAATCTTAAATTCACCAGATTCTATGAAATCTTCCGGCCTCGAACCGGCCTCGAGTCATCGAGGCCGAGGCCGCATGCTACGAGGCCGAGGACGAGTCCGAGTCACGGCATTACGAGGCCAAGGCCGAGGCCGAGGCCTGGCAAAGTCGGCCTCGAGGCCAGCCTCGAGGACGAGGCCGGCCTCGAGACCTCCAAGACTGGTCAGTTGGCCGCGAAATGAACAAAATTAAATTGCAGCTAAACTCATACAAAAAAGTGAGTTTTGTTAAGGAGAACGAACTTCTGAGACACGGTGTAGGCTCACCATCTGCCACTTCATCACCTAGAAGGAAACTGGGCGCCCAACGTGCACCTACTCAACAACGACAACGCACCAAGAACCTGAAATGCCTACTGATAAACTGTGATGGCATTTGTAATAAACTTCCAGACTTGTAAGTGATGATTAAACGCCACAAACCAGATGTTATAATAGGTACTGAATCCCACCTGAAACCTGACATCATGACTGCTGAGATCTCTCCACGTGGATTCACATCATTTAGGAAGGATATAATACATGCCAGAAAGGGAGGAGTGTTTATCATGATCAAAGCTGCCTCGTTGCAACGGAATGTAACCTCGTTGAAGGTGAAGCAGAAGCCTTATACATAGAACTGAATATCCAAGGATTCAAACGGCTAGTTATAGGCTCGTTCTATCGACCACCAAAGTCTGACCCTACAAATCTTCAGGAACTTGCAAGGTCACTAGCTAACATGTATGCTAGATTCAAAGATACCGTTGTTATTCTGGGGGGCGACTTCAATCTGGCAGACATTAATTGGACTAACAGAGTGGTAAAACCATACGCTACAGAAGCAACACAATGCGCCCTGCTACTAGATATCCGCAATGACTTCTTCCTTGATCAACTGGTTTCTGAGCCGACTAGAATATCTGGAAACACAAAGAACATCTTAGTCTTGGTTCTAACAAGTCACATCACCAACTGTGAAGTCACAGCAGGCATTAGCGACCATGATGCAGTTACTTTCGTGCTCAACTCTACGCCAAAGCGGACAAAGAAGATGCCAAGGAAAATCTACCTCTTCAGTAAAGCTAATATACCCAATCTGCAATTTGCAATCGATACATGGCAGCAGGACTTTCTTAGCAACAATCCCGGTTCTAGATCAGTACAGGAAAACTGGAACATCTTCAAATCTAAAATCACATTCTTCATGGAAAATCATATTCCATCAAAGATGTCAAAACCCAATAACTCAAGTCCATGGATTACCAATCAGATAAGGAAGAAGATTAAAAGGAAACAGAAACTCTACAATAAGGCCAAGCAATCGGGAGATTGGGGACCATTCCGGGACTATCAAAAGTCACTGCGGAAGGAAATAAGACACAACTACTGGTCTTACTAAAGCAACATGTTTACTGGTTCAGACAAAGCCGACAAAGACTTTTGGATGTTTATAAGATCAAAAAAGCAAGATCCAGCGGGCATTTCTCCACTCAAGCATGATGATAAAGTATTCTTTGACCCTACAAGAAAGGCAAAGGTATTTAGTCAACAATTCCAGTCGGTGTTCACAGCTGAAGATACAACAGTTCTACCCAATCTTGGAGAATCCAACGTCCCTACGATGGAGAACATTTCTATCACACCAAATGGAGTCCAGAAGCTTTTAGAGGCCATCAAGTCTGATAAAGCTACTGGCCCAGATGGAATCCCCGGCCAATTTCTGAAGAGTTTCGCCAAGGATCTAGCACCAGTATTGTGTTTCATCTTCCAGCAGTCACTGAACACTGGACAGGTACCATCAGACTGGCGCCTGGCGAACAACACACCAATTTTTTTTAAAAGGAGACAAAAGCTACCCTTCAAACTATCGTCCTGTGTCCGTAACATCGATATGCAGTAAGTTGATAGAACATATCGTCAGTCAGATAATGCACCACTACGATACCAACAACGTACTACACGACTCTCAACTTGGTTTTCGAGCAGGCCGCTCATGTGAGACCCAGTTAATTATGACAGCCGAAGATCTGGCACGTTCACTGGACCAAAAAGAACAGGTTGATGCGATTGCTCTGGATTTTTCGAAAGCTTTCGACCGTGTCCCCCATGAGCGCCTCTTACTCAAACTCAGACACTACGGCATCCGAGGCAAACTACAAAAATGGATCAGATCATTCCTCACAGACCGATCCCAGCGGGTGGTTGTAGATGGACAAACATCTGACACGATCCATGTGTCATCTGGTGTCCCCCCCCAAGGAACGGTACTGGGCCCCCTCTTGTTCATCACAGTCATAAATGACATCACCCATGGTATCACGTCCAAGCTAAGGCTGTTTGCAGATGACTGTCTCATATACAATCCTATTCATGACATCTCGGACCACCATGCGCTTCAGCGAGACCTTGAGCGCCTTCATCAATGGTCTCTCACCTGGCAGATGAAATTCAACGCAGAGAAATGGTCTTACCTTTTCTCACAATCTATCCTGTCAAAAACACATTGATGGAATTGCTTCGAAATCCAACCAAATGCTCGGGCTTACTAAGAGGAATATACGACGCTCTTCGCAGCAGATCCGACAACAAGCCTTCTTCTCCCTAGTCAGACCTCGCTTGGAATATTGTGCAACAGTATGGAATCTATCTACAAAGAAGAGCAAAGATTGAAGCTGTACAGAGGCGAGCAACAAGATTCGTTCTTCAACAATTCCGCCATTCTGAGAGTGTGTCTGCTATGATTCAACAACTTCAATGGACTACACTGGAAAGACGCAGACACATTTCCTGCCTTAGCCTCCTCTACAAAATTAAGAATGGCATGGTAGCAATTACACCTGACCAACTACTCACACCAATGGCCCCAAACATTACCAGACAATACCACCCAAATAAGCTCAAGCATATACCTACTCGAACTCAGCTTTACCAGAACTCCTACTTCTCACGAACTGTCACAGCATGGAATGCGCTCCCCAATAATATCTTGGCTTCTACATCATTAGGAGCCTTTGCGGGAGCAGTTGCCTCAATCGGCAATTAATTGGACACCTCGCCGGTTCCCCTGGACTCTACGTCCTGACTGATGGACCCTGTCGAGTAGGGGAGACCGGGGCTAAAAGTAACACTTTTTAAAGTTTTAGCCATGAAATGAAATCGTTTTGTCTGTAAGTTCAATTACCGATATGTTACTAATGTTCAAAGTGTATGCTAGTGAGACACACAATACCATGGTTAGATATCAAGTAGTTCTCAGTAAACGAGGTGATACAAAATGAAAATGCCATGTTGCAACTTGCCCCGCTCTCGGGGCAAGTTGTAACATGTATGTTAAAGAAACTTAAGGCACGAAAAATGATTCTGAATCTGATGGAATGTATGTATACTGTTTGCTAGGGCCTGCTTTATGTTATTTTGCCAATTAATATTCCAAACATTAACACTGGTACACGAATGTGTAGGTACTCAGAAATGAACATGTTTGTACACACTGACACACCGGGGCACGTTGTAACATCCCGTCACAACGTATCCCGTTACAACGTGCCCCGGTGTTTCAGTGTGTAGAAAAATCTTTTTTTCTCAAAAACAAAGCCACGTGCCATCACTTTTTAACATGCCAAATGTGCTTGAAACAACATCATTTCACATCATACCTGCCACCTTTTATAATTTCACAATCTCTACCCACTATGACAAAAATATTGCAAAATTCATATTTTACTTTCCAGGCTCAAAAGCGTGATTTTGAGATAATTGTACTCTCTTGCACTCACTCCTCGCGATTTCTCATGTAAAGCAAGATCGGTACGGGTGAACATAGCAGATTTGTTTTAAACGTAGGTACGTCATTTACGGTGGAGTAACAGGCTGTGTTACAACGTACCCATGTTACTTTTAGCCCCGGTCTCCCCTACCCAAGTAGAAGTAGAAGTAGAAGTAGAAGTAGTATAGCATACCATACAGCAAACATACATTTGTACTTTTTTTGCATGGCCACTTAACTAAAAAATCATAGACCAACTTATACACAACATGTATTAAAAATGGTGATTATTATTATCATAGCAAAAGAAATGTGTATTTCTGTATTTGTTAACGGTTATTTTCACTTATTCTATTTCATTACTTATGTTTTCATTGTTTAAATTAAAACAGTCAATATTTTAACATAGCATATAACAGGAATAATTAAATGTATGATCCAAGGGCATAGCGGATTTCGAGCAGAAAATATGCGCTGTATAAATTGATATTAAAGGGATTTAGTAACTTTATTGACAAGTGAAAAAAATGATGCGCGGTTAATAAAATGAGTATTGGTGTGATCTGATATGCCCATAAAGTAATGTGTGAAAACTTCAAGTTCATTAAATGTCAGTTGGCCAATAAATGAACGAAAATGCAAAGCGATATTCACTTATTCATTGCACTTACTTTGTACACGGCTTAAAGCTACGTCCCGTAGATAATTTCATGTCCGAACACTCCAATCGTAATGGAAATTTGAAAAAACAAAACCTGTCCCATGCTTTTATTGTTAATACGAATAAAACAAGGTATAAGACAACCGCTAGAATTCCAATTGAATTTTGAAGATTTGGACAATGTTATATCACGGCTAACTTAGTGAAACGTAATGCTTAAAGGGGTAGTTGAGTTCTGGTAAAGAGAGTACAGTTTTAGTCAAACTGAATTTTAGTATCCAAAACCTGCACCATTACATTACAAACTAATAGTTATAACTCTACCATGCTTGAAAGGAATTCAAAATTACAAACGACTAAGTAAAAAGCCGTTTATCATTCAAACAGAGCCGTTCAAACTCAAGATGGCGCTTTCTGAAAACTGCATTGGTTTAAAGCCCAAGATCAGTTTCGGGAAAGTAGCCGAATACATCTAAATGTATCAGTATTGTTGAATATGTATTGAAATAGGACTTGTGTGGTAAAATCCGAACCTAAGCATCATTAAATAGAGAAATATCGGAAGTATGAGCGAACCGCCACGTGGACAACCGCGTGGTCGTAATACACGTAGCGTATGGGCGATTCCTCGTTGGCGATATCTATCACATTGGAATAAATATATAATTTCAAAAATATATCAATTAGTAGGCGGTTTCTTGGCCAAATTTGGATAATCCTATATTAGTACATGTATAATTATATTCTTTCACATTATGGTAATAAGAGCTTCCATTTCATTTATTTGAGAGGGGGGCGTTTCCAAAACTGGTGTTTACCTTTAAACCATTTAAAATAAAATATTGTGCATGTCGAGGTTCGTAAAAATAGTGGTTAGATAGAGAAATAATCCACAACTATTAAAGAACTTCTTTTGAATAATTTTGAAAAGAGAAAGCATTTTTTTTTTATTTGTTCCGGTTGGTTCAAAATCATCTTATTCATGGGGCCCCACATTTATTACAAACGGTAACATTTATGGATATTTCAGCCGTTTCCGAACCGATTTTGTTCAAATAAAGTTTATTTTGTCATTCAAATATTATGCTCTTTCAAATGTTACACTCAGTTTTTCATTATTTCACAAACAATTATTATGTGTAGCGCCCTCTATACCAAAATTCATATATCCCTTTAAGTCCTTTAAATAGTATCATTAATTAGAATAATAATAATAATATAGGTTACTTATATAGGGCTATTCACAATATATCATAGCGCTTACAAATATAACAATTACAACATAACACATGTACAAGAGTCTTACAAACTACAACAAATCAATTAAGGAAAGAGGAAGGATTTTAGGTGCTTTTAAAGGTTAGTACATGCGGCATTTGTCTAATGTATTGTGGTAAAGCATTCCATGATACGGAAGCTGCAATAGCGAATATGGATGTTGAATACCTGATATATTTTGGCACATGATCCAACCTGTGCAATGCTCGGGCGCGTGTGATGATAAACAAAAAACAGAACAGAAACAGCAATTGATTGTACGGTGTAACATATTATGTAGGAAACGTTGTTAGAAATGTGAGTTTGGATTGGATTTGTATTTTTCTTTTAGGCTTAACAAGTTATGAATTCATGATGCAAAGACGTGTTATTTTGGGTTTTGTTTTACAATTTAGAATTTTCGCCAAATGAGCAAAATAATCTATTGCAGTAACTGAAAGATACATACTTAATATTGCTTTGATTTTACAGATGATCACCGACAACACCACCATATCCCATCCCCGTATGATGACGGTAAGTTCATTTAAATACATCATTTGCTATGAATATGTATAAAACTACCAGGGCGTGTCGCATAACACCTAGTTAATGATCTGCATCTGTTTACACATAGACTTGAATGAATATTGAAAGAAAAATGATTCTGAATCTGATGGAATGTATGTATACTGTTTGCTAGGGCCTGCTTTATGTTATTTTGCCAATTAATATTCCAAACATTAACACTGGTACACGAATGTGTAGGTACTCAGAAATGAACATTTTTGTACACACTGACACACCGGGGCACGTTGTAACATCCCGTCACAACGTATCCCGTTACAACGTGCCCCGGTGTTTCAGTGTGTAGAAAAATCTTTTTTTCTCAAAAACAAAGCCACGTGCCATCACTTTTTAACATGCCAAATGTGCTTGAAACAACATCATTTCACATCATACCTGCCACCTTTTATAATTTCACAATCTCTACCCACTATGACAAAAATATTGCAAAATTCATATTTTACTTTCCAGGCTCAAAAGCGTGATTTTGAGATAATTGTACTCTCCTGCACTCACTCCTCGCGATTTCTCATGTAAAGCAAGATCGGTACGGGTGAACATAGCAGATTTGTTTTAAACGTAGGTACGTCATCTACGGTGGAGTAACAGGCTGTGTTACAACGTACCTCTGTTACTTTTAGCCCCGGTCTCCCCTACCCAAGTAGAAGTAGAAGTAGAAGTATACGTAGTATAGCATACTGTTACAAATGTCGGGTGATGACAAATGTTTGGGATGAAGATGATGACGATAATGATGAGGTAGTGTTTGTCTTTAAATTAATTCGTTCATTTCACTCAGCAATCACACAGGTTCAATTTGCAATCAATCATGGTAGCGTGCCTCAGATAATCCAACACAAGGAGATAATAATAAGTAAGGATTCAAGTCCTGAAATATAATTGCTTGAGTTTATTCACAAGTAGATACCACGTAATGGTTGACATATATACGTGATTAATAACTGTAGCCTGTGGAGAACGCAGATCAGAACTAGCATAAATAAGACTAGACCACAGCTGACTCGATCAGAACTAACTCAAACACTAACTCCAACCTAACCCATAGCTAGCTAACTCCGATTCACACTGACTACGAGCTCTCTGGTACAACTAACGAACTCCCCTGTACAACTAACTATCGTACAACTCACCACCTCATTTAGGAAAAGTCAAGTATTTATACACTTTACAAGAAAGTAGAGACATGTTGAAGTTTTCGACAAATATGTAAGGTATTTCAAATATCTCAACATCATAAGAAACATTGCATAGTTTTACACATACTTCAACTTCATATAAAACATAGCATTCTTTCTAAAACAAAGAATAAAATAAAACACCAAAATATTATGGAATGGGGGAATTTCTGGAATTCAGAGCATGAGCAAGAGAATGTTAACATTTAGGAAAGGAAAGTGGTATCTGGTAGGAAAGAGAGGGCCACTTGTTCTGATTCCAAAACAAGACGATAAGCGAGAGTAATACGACCCACGCGGGAGGGCGAGAAACTGAGGGATGGGAATCAAAGGGAAAAAAGAGCGGGGAAGCGAGATAGTGGAGGTCTGACTAAACATGAATCAACGACGAAAAACATTTATACATTCATTTACTACAGGTCAGGTATAATTGTCCAATACTTTGCAAATACGATCATGAAAATTCGTAACACTATCCCCCCTCCTCATAAGTCGATGCCCTCATCGACATGATTAAAGTAAGAGGACATTCAAATGCTCATGAACAATTTTCAATAACTCATTATAATAACATTACAATAATGTAAAACGAAAACAATCATATACAGACTATAAGCTGATGCAAAATAACAGCGTTCTCAATTCAATCAAAGTTCATGGTTAAATCAAGTTTAAACAAGTACATAATAAAACAAAGTCGACCAATCGTTCCTTTCTTGCGAAACTATGTCTGGCCACAAAAAATGTGGTACATGTATTATCATAACACATCACGTGTATTTACAACGTACAACATAAACACGCGCAATAGGTGTCAAAACAAGTGAGAGAGTGAGAACAGATTCAGGCGTAACAGGTGAGAAAGATTGAAAGGGGAGAGAGTCAATGCGATAGGGACGAGTTATATAGTGGATAGATAGAGGAGGAGAGAAATATGGGTTGAGAGGGAGAAGAGAAAAAAGTGATTGGTCTAAAAGAGATAACACGCATATCGTGATTTCCTGCAAAACCAAATAAAATGGCAAAGTTAGAACACCAACGAAACGAAACTTGTCGACATTGCAACATAACATATGAATCACAACCAATACTGTATGTCATGTACTTGTAAGTGCTGTCATTTAACACCGTTCCTAACTTCGATCAACACATTTTGCCACATATAATTTCAACGACAATCAGCAAGAAATCCCAGCATGTTATGATAAAATATACGTATGCACACATAAATCGGAACCAATTCAACTGCCATACAATATTTAAAAATTGACATCAGCACAATACAAAAAAAACAGGTTGCATAATGTGCATGAACATGATTAACAAACACATCTCAGTACAGGAATGACAGAGTGAGTAATAAAGAGAGAGGGAGAGAGAGGGTAGAAAGAAGAACTGAAGACATGAGTATGCAGACTCTAACTGCTCGGAACACAACAAGCATCAACAAAATATACGCTCGCCCTATACAACCCCTGTATAAAATATATGCGAACCAAAAATACGGAATAAACTATTAACATGCATGAAAAGGAGAAACAAGAAACGATCGAAATTCAAGTACTTATAGGGGCCCTGCAATCCAATTAAATTAGCCTTTTAAAAGTTGTCAACATAGTTTTATGTCACTATTCCAGTCAAATTATGTACAACAAATTACTGAATTGAGAAAAACATTACAATTTGTACCAGAATTACAGCATTTCACGACTTGATATGCCCCGCCCCTCAAAAAAGTGCCATTCTGGGCAATAGAGGGCTTGGATTTGTGACGTCATTGCAGGAGATTGTAAGGCTTTGGTGTGCAATTGATGTGTATATAACGCACACTATTATTGCATCAAATGGTAATATACACCGTGTCCCAGAAAAAACGAAACCGGGTTTCATGGCAGAAATTTTATGTTATAATGAATAATTTCCTTGATGATATATATATGTCTGAAAAGCTATGTGTCTCTTCTTTTATTTGATATACAACTTATGGCACATAATTCACGCATGACTGAATTAGAACGATAGAAAGTGGTGTTACCAAAATTCAATTTGCGCGCAGAAATTGCAAGTTTGGGTGAGGTTTTGGGGAGAGTTTTAAGAGTGGTAAACGTACTTCTTTTGAAAAAGGACAGACACCGCATGAAAATTCATAATTTTATCTTTTATATGACACCTCATGATCAAAAAATAAATTATATATGTCAGAGAACGAATACAATGAAAACATGCTTGATTCCAGCCCAAATGAGTAAGTTTCCTGGTCTAGCCTGTTTCCTGATCCCCATGTTTGTGTAAATTCACTCATGCATCAAAGTCCATTGTCAGCTGCTAGTCAGGAAAGCTGAGCGACTTCTTACTCAACTTTCACTCATTCGGGCAGAAATCAGGCATGTTTTCATTGTACTCGTTCTCTGGCATAAATCATTTATTTTTTTAGCATGAGGTGTCATGTAAAAGATAAAAATATGAACTTTTATGTGGTGTTTGTCCTTTTTAAAAATAAGTACGTTTACAACTCTTAAAACTCACCCAAACTTCAAATTTATGCGTGCAAATTGAATATTGGTAACACCACTTTCCATTGTTCTAATTCAGTCATGCTTGAAGTATGTGCCATAAGTTGCACATCAAATGAAAGAAGAGACACAGAGCTTTCCAGGCATATATATATCATCAATTAAATTATTCATTATGACAGAAAATTTCTGCCATGAAACCCGGTTTCGTTTTTTCTGGGACACGGTGTATAGAGCATTAAAACTGTAGAAATTGGAACTCTTGTATTCAGTATACATATTACATTGTTATATGTAATCAAATGTGTTAATTTTAGGCCGTGCTTTGTTATAATTTCCATTTTTTGAGCAAATAATAACCTCCTTTTGGTGAAAATCCAGTAGCAGACGAAAAACTGCCTAGGCTTAAGAACATACCCTTTCGCGTTTTACGAGTGTGCTATCCTGCTTCTACGACAGCGCCCACTTGTACGAACGACTGGTACATGTGCATCCAGCTTCCCGTGATTCGACCTGTACGTTACGATAAGCCGGTGCGCGTTGCGGTGGGTATTCGATGGTATTATTACTGTACTGCCATAAAATAACGTGTACGTGTACATGGTCGATCGGTTTGTTGTTCTCTGATCAGCTGTTTCCTAACAGCTGTTTTACATTGTATTATCTTCGCGTGCAAGTGGATTTGAGAGTACGCAGCTTTAGCTCAGTGAAATTATTACAATGCCATCATCACGGTGTGTTATTGCTGGTTACACTTACAACAATACGAACAAGGACGATGTGATTTCTATGTTCATATACCTCTCATCAAATTGCCATCATCAACCACCTTGTAGGAAAGGCCTGTGAGTGTGACTGGGGAATTGCCGTTGAGAAACAAAATATGAAGGTAAGAAAAAGACAACAAGTTGTAGCGTACTAAAACTAAAGTAGATTTAAAACAGAATTAAACGTTCCGGCAACAATAAATTGATCAAACTCCAAAGCAATGCCAAAGTTCTATAATTCACATAAGAACAACAATTATAGATTCTTGAGGTAATAACTGATGTGATGATAATGATTGCAGGATTGTGGGTCAGATCATTGACATTGTCTTGCTTGTGTAGTAATTGTATTGCATGCATGTACTATGTACTGTAGCTTGTGTGATAATACTTATCAGGCAAGTTTGACTCTCATAATTAACCCAGTGCTTACAGGAACCAAGTCAGCTTTTGGACAGATGTGATTTCAGAATCTCTTGGGACACAAATTCATCTCACACATCACAGTAGCCTTAAATATGTAAAAAGAAAATGATGATAGGTCTGTGTTGGTGTTATATTTCTTCCTTTTTACTGTGTGAACATTCAGGTACCAAGGTTTGAGAAGAACTTGCAGATATCATCAACATCACATTTGCTGAAGGACAAGATAAAGTTGTCTGGGGGAAGCAAACTTCATCGCTGGAGGCATTTCATGGAATCATCAACCACTTTTAGTGAAGGCCTATGGATACAAGGGCATGACAACAATTAAGGTACATGCATGTCTTAATTTAATTTCTTATGCCTGCGGCCACTTTTTTTGAGTAATGCAAATAAATGTATGCAATCCATCATATCAACCGTTTCATAAGTTCCCTGATAACATAATAAATGCATGTATACACCTGTTATGCAATAAAATTATTTGAATGTGACTGAATGCACAATTATTTAAATTTCACTCAAGCATTTTAAAGCAGATGCATCATAGAAATCGGGGCATAACACGTCACCATACAACATTTTATGTTCTCTTTCCAGGCTTCAGTTTGCTGTTCTTCATTACAACTGAAACAGTGAGCGTCCTCGCGCTACCACGAAGACGGAACAGAAGCGGTTTAAAGTCAACAAACACAAGTAAATGCCTGGGAGAGCATCCGTGAAGGCTGTCAAGGAAGATGCCTCTTTCTGTAAGTTTCCCAAAGTATTTGTTAAATCAGTGTCAAAATAACTTTATAGGATATTTACAAAATATGTCTCTTAGTCGAAGGTCTTATCATGTGGTCTGAGACATTATATTTATAATTGACTGTCCTGCCATCCTGCTCTTGTGATCACCATATCGCAAAAATGTATTTATCATCATCAGCGTCATCATCTTTGTCATTATCTTTGTCATTATCATGGTCATCATCATCAGCATCATCATCATCATCATCATCATCATCATCATCATCATTTTCTTCTTTGACATCATTATCATATTCTCCTTTGTCATCATTACCATCATCATCTTCTTCAACATCATCACCATCATCTTCTTCATCATCATCATCATATTTATCGTCTTCAGCGAAGTGGCCTGAGACATTATGTTTTTGAGATGTCTGTCCAGCCATCCTGTTCTTGTGGTCGCCTTATCTCAAAAATTGATCATCATCTTCATCATCATCATCATTATCATCATCTTCTTCGGCATCATCTTCTTCGACATCATAATCATCATCTTCTACGTCATCACCATCATCATCTGACATCATCATCATAATCATCTTCTTTTTCATCATATTCTTCGACATGATCACCATCATCTTCTTCATTATTTTCTTCGATATCATCATCATAATTATCATCATCTTCTTAGTCATCATCATCATCATCATCATCTTCTGTCATAGTCATCATCATCATCATCATCATCATCATCATCATCATCATTTATTATGATGAAATTCATATTTTTCTGCCGTAAACCATATGTGGGATCATGAATTGTTTATGTATAATTTAGTATAAAAACACTGCATGTGCAACTACTAGGCCCCGTTGTAGAAAGACGTGCAACGTAAAGTCAGAAAATATGCTCATTTGAACAATACATACCCTGTAGATGTGGATTGAGTTGACCATACGTACATAACTCAATAAGCCAAGAGAAAAGTGATTCAAACAATAAGCATTGTTTTATGAAAAAGTAATACAAAAACAAACTTGTGCAATTGCGAACTAAATATTTCTTTAGATGACCGTGGCCTACATAATTAATTTATCTTCTTTTTTTTCTATTAATAGGGAATATCTTGGTCGTCCTAGCCAACGTCAAGTTCGCAACCGACGATAGATGACAACTTCTACCACGAATCTCGGTCGTCATGTCCCGTGTCGATCTCCATGACGCGACGACTGACGCCAAGTTCAACCACGGGTGGTGGATGGTGACAGCAACCGCAAATCTCGGTCGTCATGTCCCACGTCGATCTCCATGACGCGACAACTGACGTCAAGTTTAACAACCGTTGGTGGATGGTGACAGCAACCGCGAATCTCGATCATCATGTCCCACATCGATGTCCATGACGCGACGACTGACGTCAAGTTCAACTGGTGGTGGATGGTGACAGCAACCGCGTATCTCGATCGTCATGTCCTATGTTGAGTTTTTTTAAAAGACTGTGGGCAACTCAAAAACACAATAAGCTCTGCACTAAACTACATATGCGAAGCTTGCTGCAAACTGAGTGCAACTAACTCCAGCATTGGCTGTCTGCATGCATCGGCGGGTCAGATGAACCTCGCATCCATATCCATGCTGCCATTTTTTCCAGATAGTCTATAACACGCTGCGCATGTTACAGTGCATGATACTAACTCAAATTTTGTTTTTTCAGTTTGACATAATGTTTATCAATATTTTATTTATTTGTGTCATTTTCTCGAATGTTTTTTTTTTCAGAATGAGTAAATCAATTTTGCAAGATAATCATAATTCATTACGTCTTTATACTGATAGTTTATTTTGTTTCCATGGTTACTGTGGATCTGGTTAATATCCTTATGTTTCTGATTTTCTGAAATGTGTTGAATTAGGATAACAAGTGAGAACATGATGATTGAAGTTGTGCTTGGACTGCTTGGAGAGAGGATCATGATGCATGGTTGGCATCTGAGTGGAATGTGCAGAATGACAGTGGTACAATAAAATGCCCCACAGTGTTAGGGCATAGATATGGATGTAACAGGTCATTAGAACCTTGATTCATATTCTAAAATAATTCTTATCATCACAGGAAAACATTAATTTTTAATATATATACAACCATACATATAACCTGTATAATCTGATATCAAACCTCAAAATTTTAATTCCAAAAGGCGCTAAATCCATGTTTATTTCCAAAAGGCGCTAAATCCATGTTTATTTCCAAAAGGCGCTAAATCCGGTGGAAAAATAATTTTGAAAAAATATTTAAAAATAACTACTATAGCAGGATTTCTTTCATGAGTGTTTTTATAATGTGTTATGATAGGTCTTCATTAAGTGTGAAATTCTCTATCATTGAAAGAAGTGAAAGTTGTCAAATAAAAAACATCAATTTACATGAAAAGTCCAAAAGTGGATTTAGCGCCTTTTGGAATTAAAATCTTCATTTATACCCATCTTCTCTTCATTTCCTGTCAAAAGTATACATGCACACACATACACACACAATTTAACATATATATTTGAGAATGTTAGTAAACATGTTTCATGAATGTTGACGGTGAGTTTTTTTCTAGTTCGACCACATCCCAAAGACCCAAATTGCTAAATAATTGAAATTTTGGTTCAAAACAGGCTGCCAAAAAGAACAAACTTGCAGATTTGTCTTATTTTCATAGAGACCCATCAGCATGCTGCATTGTTTTACAATTGTTCTGATATTTTTACTTTAATTAAAGAAACTCATAAAAGTGTGCCCATTCCCATCCCACATACTGCACACACATATCAAACTTTCACACATTGTTTTGCTGTTGTGAGCAAATTATCTTTATTACCAAAAAATAAACAAAATATAGCAATCAGCCTTTTTTCAGCCTGAATTTCGTAAACAAACTACATGTAGTAGCCAAGGTAAAATTCACACGTAAGACAGTCATGAAAATGGATTATTATGGAATTTACTCACTCCATAAGTAAAATATTCCCAAAATAATCAGCAGATGGAATGTAAGTAAGATGTGACCATAATAGTATTCCTGTTCTGAAGGAGATTTGCAGAGAAATGTCACTTTGAAATTGTTATGAATAGTCTGTACAGCCTACAGGTTAGTAGTGCCAGTAAACGATCGTGATGCGAATGCTTCCTGAATCCTGTATGAGTCTGAAGGGAAGGTTGCCATATCCATCATTACAGCGCAGGATGGTAGTGGCACTCTCACCTGGTGCCCCAGATAACCCCAACACCACCGTGCCAGTTGCCTATAAGCAGCATGTTTGTTTCTCCTGGGAAAAGAAAAAAGAACAGTAGAAAGAGAAGAGAAAAGTTTGTGAGAAAAGGTATACAAAATTCGAATTGGATACAGGGTCTTGTATAGTAGTTCTAAATGTCTTTATGTACATGGACTGTATCATATAGGTGTACCCGGAGGGGGGGAGGGGGGGGGGGGGGGTGACCAAAAAATGACTGTTTGGGGGGTTTGAACCCCCCCCCCCCTTTTCAACGTGCAAATAATCTTGGTCTTGCCCCCCCCCCCCCCCCTTACAGAATTCTCAATCAATGGTCTTGGTGTCAAAACATTTTGAAGGTACTTGGTCTCAGCTTCAAAGATTTTCTACGAATACCCCTTCCCCCTCGCTAACAGAAATTTGGCTGACGAAATAACCCCCCCCCCCCCTTGAAAAAATCCTGGGTACGCCACTGCACTGTACAAATCAGGCATGGTTAAAAGCACATTTTCAATCTTTAAAAAGTCCAACCTACTCATTAACTCCTGCGTTCATCTTCCTATCCTTCCCGTGTATACTGTTGGCGGAACTGATAGTATGCAGTCTCCAGCACATGCATTCCTAAATCCTGGGTGTTCCACTGTTCTGTGATGCAGTCCAGGGTCTCCTCGTAAGAGTCCACATTCTCCATCACCTGCAGGATCTCCTTGCAACATGTGGACTCTTTCACCGTCGGCATGGCCGAGCAGCTTCCAGCACATAAACACCTGCAAATTGTAGAAATGTGTAAATTGATAGCTTTAGTACAGCAAATTCCCAACAAATCAGTCCATACCGTATAATTTTATGCAGTAGTGTTTGAAGCTTGAACAAGCCTCTAAATGCTGCTTCAAAATACATTATCTTTATTATTGTCAGTCCTATCATCATTTAGTACTTTATATTTATGTATGTTGCAGGGTAGTTGCAGTGAAGCCCATTGTAGTTGTAGGGGTGCGCTGGCCTGTGCCCCGCCCGGCAAGCCGGGCCGACTGCCTTCAATCAAGCTGCCATGCAACGGGCACAGGTAATTGAAGTCAGTACAGGTATCAATTCGCTCGGAGCCTTTAGTATCCGATTATGCCCATGCTTATTAATTATATCCAACGATCAGTATAAGCAGTTAATATCTCACGATAATATCATAAATTGTACAATTAAAACTCACCAACTGTTGTTTCCAATCGTATTTTCCGGGTCGGCCTGCTGAGTGCTGATGGTACTTGGAAGCTTTATCACGATCGCCAGTACGCGTATCCGCCGAGGCTTCGGCTGCACGGGTTCTGATTAGTACGGCTGTACACCCGCTGGTCAGAGTTGCAGCTGCATCGCCATCTTCCTCTTCCTCCTCAAAATCTGACATTTCAGCATCTGATATATCGCTCCCAATGTCATAGTCATGCTCGCTATCACTATCAAATACATCCGAGTTAAATTCATCGATTGAGAATTACATTTATTTGCTAAATTAAACACTTTTCATTGAGTACTTCAGCAAGAACATGTACTATAGTACACAGACAATGCGAGCTGCGAGAATGTAAACAACACAGGCTCCTGCAATGACGTCACGTAATTTATGCAGACTCGAAGCTGCTCTTGGACAAATTTCACGGGTCGTTCCCGATAGAGATATTGGAGTCAGATTTTTTTTTATAATGCGTTTTTTTCGAAAAAAAACTCTTGTCATTATCGAATTCTGCGTTAAAAACTATATAAGGATGATTAAAAGTCAAATTTTGAGCCTTTTCGATCGCAAGAACCCTTTATAGAAAGAGAACATCCAAACATAAAATTGAACGCTGCACAATAACCGACACATCAAATTCCTGTATACAACTTACAAGGAACATTAACTACCAACACACGTTTGTTTACCACAACTCTTATGTTTACTTTACGTTCATTCTCTTTCTTTTCGCATTCAGTTTTTGACGTTTCTTGTTTCTTCAAATTAAAAATGCATACCAACATATTCTAACTTTCATTAAATTTCACAGTGCGTTAAAGAACAAACATTGTTAAACATGTCATAATTTCATCAAGCAAAACTAAAAGGCTAAATTAAAGTCAAACTGTATCCTCGGTCATTGTACTGAGTTCATTATTGTCCAAGTTAATAAGTTTATTTCAACATGCAATAAATAAAGTTCCTTTTCTTCATGGACATCAAGGGAATGTCTATAGTCTATTGTCTCAGCTTCCAATGTTTAATTATTATAATATTGTTCCTTTATAAATGATCGAAATTCTGACGATGATCGCTACTGCAACAATCCGGGTCTGGCCTAGACCCGCCGTGATCGATGCCCACGGTCGTGTTCGTCATACACATATACTATCTGGATATGGGGATAGTAAATTCCGATGTAATCGCTTCCATGTCGCTGTCGTGGTCATCTTCTGCGTCGTGGTTTATAAAACGTTCGCGGACGATTTGTTGAAAGACGGCTTCCTACGGCCCGGAAAATTCCGGCTAAGGCGTCTGTGTTGGAGACGCAGGGCAGGTTGTCGTTTCGTACTTCGACCGCGTATTGGTTGCGACATCTAATTCTACACTATATAAATTACCGGGCTCGTTCCAACGGAACCATGGCAACGGCCCCTCAGCTCCGATTTCGGCGCGACCACTTTTACAGATACCCAGTATGATCCAACACATACTGGCTGTATCAGAACGCGACTTAACATACAAATTAACCTAACTACATTATATCGCACCTCGCTTCATAATCCACAACAGCAACGATGACCCCAAGGCTCCACTATATCAAAGACGATTTATTATCACACTAATACACATTAAAATCACATTAAAAATCACATTACAATACAGCTAAACAGCTCTGCATAATTTACGATCCATATCCATAAATCTCAAATATTATTTTCCAAGATATGTGCTAGCTGATTAATGACGTCTAGACGATTCCCTCGATGCCGTCGAATTACAGAATATTTTGCATGCCGATAGGTCAGGTTCTAGGTAATTTCGTCCGTGTACCACTCGAACTCCCAGCCGTTCCAGCACACAAGAAGGAACGACGCCGCACATGACGTCCTGTGTGCTGATTCCCGCGGCCGCTGACGATGAACTACGGCATGCGGACGGCGATGACACGGGGTCGTCGAGAGGGCCGCTCCAGCTCCACACACGCCAGGCCAGAAGCTTCTCCTCGAACTCGCTAAAATGACCACCAACATCCACCACCCTGACCACACGCCAAGCTTAGTTATACTGGCCTCCATCATATCATGATCACTCGCCCAACTCTTCCTCCATAATCATGTCTATCTGCATGACCATCTCCAAGCATGGCGATCTTCATACAAATGTGAATTGTATGAACTGGCGACAACAAATCCAAATCGTGTCCATGATCTTAATCACAGAGCATGTACTCCTCTTGCCGACATTATGGTGTAAGAATAACTATCCAAGTTAGTTTCTGGCTGGAGCCATTTCTCCAGAAAACCGAGGTACAGAGGTTGCACGAGCAGGTTCATATTCCATTTTCACCAGTGTGAACTGAAATGAAGGATGTTGTCGCTATGTCAGGCACGTGTTAAAGTCTGTATCCCACCGCTGCCACCAGTGTTACAAATGTCGGGTGATGACAAAGGTTTGGGATGAAGATGATGACGATAATGATGAGGTAGTGTTTGTCTTTAAATTAATTCGTTCATTTCACTCAGCAATCACACAGGTTCAATTTGCAATCAATCATGGTAGCGTGCCTCAGATAATCCAACACAAGGAGATAATAATAAGTAAGGATTCAAGTCCTGAAATATAATTGCTTGAGTTTATTCACAAGTAGATACCACGTAATGGTTGACATATATACGTGATTAATAACTGTAGCCTGTGGAGAACGCAGATCAGAACTAGCATAAATAAGACTAGACCACAGCTGACTCGATCAGAACTAACTCAAACACTAACTCCAACCTAACCCATAGCTAGCTAACTCCGATTCACACTGACTACGAGCTCTCTGGTACAACTAACGAACTCCCCTGTACAACTAACTATCGTACAACTCACCACCTCATTTAGGAAAAGTCAAGTATTTATACACTTTACAAGAAAGTAGAGACATGTTGAAGTTTTCGACAAATATGTAAGGTATTTCAAATATCTCAACATCATAAGAAACATTGCATAGTTTTACACATACTTCAACTTCATATAAAACATAGCATTCTTTCTAAAACAAAGAATAAAATAAAACACCAAAATATTATGGAATGGGGGAATTTCTGGAATTCAGAGCATGAGCAAGAGAATGTTAACATTTAGGAAAGGAAAGTGGTATCTGGTAGGAAAGAGAGGGCCACTTGTTCTGATTCCAAAACAAGACGATAAGCGAGAGTAATACGACCCACGCGGGAGGGCGAGAAACTGAGGGATGGGAATCAAAGGGAAAAAAGAGCGGGGAAGCGAGATAGTGGAGGTCTGACTAAACATGAATCAACGACGAAAAACATTTATACATTCATTTACTACAGGTCAGGTATAATTGTCCAATACTTTGCAAATACGATCATGAAAATTCGTAACAATACCATACAGCAAACATTTGTACTTTTTTTGCATGGCCACTTGACTAAAAAATCATAGACCAACTTATACACAACATGTATTAAAAATGGTGATTATTATTATCATAGCAAAAGAAATGTGTATTTCTGTATTTGTTAACGGTTATTTTCACTTATTCTAGTTCATTACTTATGTTTTCATTGTTTAAATTAAAACAGTCAATATTTTAACATAGCATAACAGGAATAATTAAATGTATGATCCAAGGGCATAGCGGATTTCGAGCAGAAAATATGCGCTGTATAAATTGATATTAAAGGGATTTAGTAACTTTATTGACAAGTGAAAAAAATGATGCGCGGTTAATAAAATGAGTATTCCAAATGGTCTGAAAATATATGTAGTGAAAACCAATGTTCAATTATTAAAAATATATATCATCAAATTTCATGACCTCATTTGCATAGATTACAATAAATATGTAAATGAGAAAACGAAATTGCCACGGCAATCTTTCATTAGTATTATTATTTAAATGGGATATGCAGCTAATGTCCTCGTGTTCCTGTTTTTTTTTGTTTAATCCTTAAAGGGATAATTGAGTTCTGGTAAGGAGAGTACAGTTTTGGTGAAACTAAATTTTAGTAACTAAAACCTAGAAAGGAACACACAATTACAAATGACTTAGTAAAGATCATATTATCATTCAAAAAGAGCCGTTAAAACGTAAGAGGGCGCTCTCTAAACACTCATCGGTTTCAACCATTTTGAAACAAATATTGAGCATGTGATGTTTTGTTGAAATAGTGATTATATAGAGAAATAACCAACAACTATTTAAATACCTATTTTGTAATTTTTTGAAAAGAGGAAGCATTTTTTAAATTTTTCTAACGGCTGGTTCAAAATAATTGAATAAGTGAGGGACCCCACAATTATTACAAATGGCTATGTTTATGGATATTTCAGCCCTTTCTGAACCGATTTCGATCAAATAAAATTTACTCTGTTATTAAAATATTGTGCTCTTTCAAAATTTACACTCAGTTTGTCATTATCTCACAACAAACAATTGTATGTAGCGCCCTCTCTACCATAACTGAACTATCCCTTTAATTGTTCTCAATAATTGAGCCATTCGAGCATCTTGGTGAGGTTGCTTATCCCAAGAGCAAAGTCCACCCTTTTTATGACTATCTCTATAATACTGTACACCATAATATACTGTATAACGTACCATAGGAATTGGTTATTTCAACGTGTTCAATTCAATGTGCGGATAATAATAATGGCATGCGTGTTGGCGGCACTGACTCTTTGCATGCCTACGGTAAACTTGCCAAACTTTGCCCGCTCAACCCAGTGAGCATTTACAATACAATTATAGAAATGAAATAAATGCATTTTCATGTGGAATACTTGTGTGTACAAAATAATGTAGAACGCTTATCCGAATGTTCAGTTAATCGTGTATTGCGTTGAATAAAATCAGACGGCAGCCATTTTGGTTCATACTTCGACGAGAGTTTGTGAAACACATTTCAGTCAATTTTATTGTGAACAATGGAATGTGAACTTAAAGGTTTCTCATAGTTTCCATTATTCATTTTTCCAAACAAATTAACTAAGTAAACCTGGTGCACCACGATCACAGGAAACATTATATCGCATAATGGGCGCGAAGTTAAGCAAACGTTTGTCAAAGAGGCGGGGCCGACCGGTAAGATGATATTCTAATGACGTAGAAGTTCTTTGTCAGTCTAAAACTGTATTACCTAATATTGGTCATATACACATCGTTCGTGTGGTCAAATTAGTGCCTATAATTTATAAATACTCATTATATGGGCAATACGGTAAACGGATACGCTGACTACTGTATTGTGCGGTAGGACCACTATTTTATGGAAATTCCATGAAATGGTTAATAGTCAAGATGTTTACCTTTGCATATTAGATCTAACTAAATTGTCACCTTGGAATTGAACCTAATATTCCATAACATAGTGGTCCGGCCTACAGCACAATAAAGTAGTCAGCGTATCCGTCTACCGTATTGCCCATAATGATAAGAGTCAAGATGTTCACCTGTACAATATAAGACCGAACACAAAATTGTCACCTTGAATTTTACAAAATGGTATGAAATTAAAAGCATAATGGAAGGAACATGGCAATCAAAAATGATTAAAATCAGTTAATTAAGTTTTGAAAAGGAGCCAATTTTTACGCGGGTTTTAAATGTGTTATTCCACTTTCCCGGCCGTGGGATAGTTGGCGTTCCGGGGCCGGGAAAGTTAAAAACGCATGTAAATTTCAATGGTCTAAAAGTTACCGCACACGTTGTGAGCGTTTCATTCACCTGTATTAGCCAATATCAGCATGTTTAGACTAGCTCTGATTACCCCCACTTAAACAGGTGTTAAAACTACGCACAAATCTGGGCTAAACTATCCAATTGCATACGCGGTAGGTCTAGATCGATCTAGTCTATAATACAGATTACAATGGACAACTAATATCTTACCTCAAGCAATGCATATTGTTTGATAGTAATGAGTAAGGACCTTATTTTGATGACTAAAAGAAGAAAGTTTGAAATTATTATTATTTTGACTATTGAAGTTGGACAAAATGTGTATGCACTATCCCCTCCCCCCCCCCCCCCCCAAAAAACAAATAATAATACTAATAAAAAATTAAAAAAAAAAATAAACACAAATGAATAAATGAATAAATTAATAAATGATTATAATAATAATAATAATAATAATAAATGAATACAAATATGGATATATTCCATATAATATATCCATATAAAAATATGGATCACTCATTCTACTTCTAGAGTCATTTTTAGGCTATGTTTAAATACTATACGTAGATAAGAACATTGTGTAAAAATCCTACTTTTTTGAAAACTGTTATTAATTTTGATAAAAATGTTGATTCTTAGAACATTGATGCATGTATAATGTCCCTGACGTTTTATATATAAATATTTGTGTAGAAGCATGAGTTTTAATCAAATTTAGTAAAAATACATTTTCAAAGCTGGAATGTGATATCATACAGTTTATCAAGAGCATTAACAAAAATAGGTAGTGGTTTGTCCATAAATTACGTCACGGACATTACATGGGTAAATATAAATACAATATTTGTGTTTGTATTAGGGTGCATATTCATTAGTGTGTCAATTATTTGTTTTCTGGTCGATCAAATCATAACACGCTTTCCCAGATACATACTGTTAAGCCCAAATTTCCTATTTAGGTAAGCACCAGATTGCACAATTTCAAGTCCAAAAATACAAAATCTCCCTACCGTGGGAGGGGGACACCCCCCTCCAACACCCTCACCCGCTCAGTCACTTCGCTCCCTGTGTTTGGTTGCATATTTATTAGTGTGTCAATTATTTGTTTTCTTCGTGAAAAAATATATTTCTGGTCGATCAAATTATAACACGCTTTCCCAGATACAGTCAATGTCGTCCCGAATTTCCTATCTAGGGAAGCACCAGATTGCACCATTTCAAGACCAACAATTCAAAAGCTCCCTACCGTGGGAGGGGGGACACACCCCTCCCACATCCTCCCCCCGCTCAGTTACTTCGCCCCCTCGGGATTGTTCGCTTCGCCCCTTGCAATGTCTCACTCTCACATCTGGCTCAAAGTTAGCACCACTGTGAGTGTGCTTGAACATAAGCCCCTACACACACAACATCATGATCCCTCGTAGGTTTTGTCTCCCGCAAATCCAAAACTGCTTCCGGCCCGCCTGGTCATGACCATCTTAACATATAACCCCCCCCCCCCCCCCCCCCCCCCCAACTGAGAGGACTTTCAAGCAATTGTCTTGGTCTCGGCCGCGAACAAATTGGTATTGGTCCGGTGAACAGCAAATCATCCCCCCCCCCCCCCCCAGGTGTAAGACCCTGTCTACGCCATTATTATTATAGCAAAGGAAACGTGTATTTCTGTATTTGTTAACGGTTGTGTTTACTTATTCTAGTTAATTACTTTCAATTTTATAATTTTATAAACATTCAATATTATAACATAGCATAACAGAAATAATTAAATGTATGGTGCAAGGGCATAGCGGATTTCGAGCAGAAAATATGCGCTGTATAAATTGATATTAAAGGGATTTAGTAACTTTATTGACAAGTGAAAAAAATTATGCGCGGTTAATAAAATGAGTATTCCAAATGGTCTGAAAATATATGTAGTGAAAACCAATGTTCAATTATTAAAAATATATATCATCAAATTTCATGACCTCATTTGCATAGATTACAATAAATATGTAAATGAGAAAACGAAATTGCCACGGCAATCTTTCATTAGTATTATTATTTAAATGGGATATGCAGCTAATGTCCTCGTGTTCCTGTTTTTTTTTGTTTAATCCTTAAAGGGATAATTGAGTTCTGGTAAGGAGAGTACAGTTTTGGTGAAACTAAATTTTAGTAACCAAAACCTAGAAAGGAACACACAATTACAAATGACTTAGTAAAGATCATGTTATCATTCAAAAAGAGCCGTTAAAACGTAAGAGGGCGCTCTCTAAACACTCATCGGTTTCAACCATTTTGAAACAAATATTGAGCATGTGATGTTTTGTTGAAATAGTGATTATATAGAGAAATAACCAACAACTATTTAAATACCTATTTTGTAATTTTTTGAAAAGAGGAAGCATTTTTTAAATTTTTCTAACGGCTGGTTCAAAATAATTGAATAAGTGAGGGACCCCACAATTATTACAAATGGCTATGTTTATGGATATTTCAGCCCTTTCTGAACCGATTTCGATCAAATAAAATTTACTCTGTTATTAAAATATTGTGCTCTTTCAAATTTTACACTCAGTTTGTCATTATCTCACAACAAACAATTGTATGTAGCGCCCTCTCTACCATAACTGAACTATCCCTTTAATTGTTCTCAATAATTGAGCCATTCGAGCATCTTGGTGAGGATGCTTATCCCAAGAGCAAAGTCCACCCTTTTTATGACTATCTCTATAATACTGTACACCATAATATACTGTATAACGTACCATAGGAATTGGTTATTTCAACGTGTTCAATTCAATGTGCGGATAATAATAATGGCATGCGTGTTGGCGGCACTGACTCTTTGCATGCCTACGGTAAACTTGCCAAACTTTGCCCGCTCAACCCAGTGAGCATTTACAATACAATTATAGAAATGAAATAAATGCATTTTCATGTGGAATACTTGTGTGTACAAAATAATGTAGAACGCTTATCCGAATGTTCAGTTAATCGTGTATTGCGTTGAATAAAATCAGACGGCAGCCATTTTGGTTCATACTTCGACGAGAGTTTGTGAAACACATTTCAGTCAATTTTATTGTGAATAATGGAATGTGAACTTAAAGGTTTCTCATAGTTTCCATTATTCATTTTTCCAAACAAATTAACTAAGTAAACCTGGTGCACCACGATCACAGGAAACATTATATCGCATAATGGGCGCGAAGTTAAGCAAACGTTTGTCAAAGAGGCGGGGCCGACCGGTAAGATGATATTCTAATGACGTAGAAGTTCTTTGTCAGTCTAAAACTGTATTACCTAATATTGGTCATATACACATCGTTCGTGTGGTCAAATTAGTGCCTATAATTTATAAATACTCATTATATGGGCAATACGGTAAACGGATACGCTGACTACTGTATTGTGCGGTAGGACCACTATTTTATGGAAATTCCATGAAATGGTTAATAGTCAAGATGTTTACCTTTGCATATTAGATCTAACTAAATTGTCACCTTGGAATTAAACCTAATATTCCATAAAATAGTGGTCCGGCCTACAGCACAATAAAGTAGTCAGCGTATCCGTCTACCGTATTGCCCATAATGATAAGAGTCAAGATGTTCACCTGTACAATATAAGACCGAACACAAAATTGTCACCTTGAATTTTACAAAATGGTATGAAATTAAAAGCATAATGGAAGGAACATGGCAATCAAAAATGATTAAAATCAGTTAATTAAGTTTTGAAAAGGAGCCAATTTTTACGCGGGTTTTAAATGTGTTATTCCACTTTCCCGGCCGTGGGATAGTTGGCGTTCCGGGGCCGGGAAAGTTAAAAACGCATGTAAATTTCAATGGTCTAAAAGTTACCGCACACGTTGTGAGCGTTTCATTCACCTGTATTAGCCAATATCAGCATGTTTAGACTAGCTCTGATTACCCCCACTTAAACAGGTGTTAAAACTACGCACAAATCTGGGCTAAACTATCCAATTGCATACGCGGTAGGTCTAGATCGATCTAGTCTATAATACAGATTACAATGGACAACTAATATCTTACCTCAAGCAATGCATATTGTTTGATAGTAATGAGTAAGGACCTTATTTTGATGACTAAAAGAAGAAAGTTTGAAATTATTATTATTTTGACTATTGAAGTTGGACAAAATGTGTATGCACTATCCCCTCCCCCCCCCCCCCCCCCAAAACAAATAATAATACTAATAAAAAATAAAAAAATAAATAAACACAAATGAATAAATGAATAAATTAATAAATGATTATAATAATAATAATAATAATAATAAATGAATACAAATATGGATATATTCCATATAATATATCCATATAAAAATATGGATCACTCATTCTACTTCTAGAGTCATTTTTAGGCTATGTTTAAATACTATACGTAGATAAGAACATTGTGTAAAAATCCTACTTTTTTGAAAACTGTTATTAATTTTGATAAAAATGTTGATTCTTAGAACATTGATGCATGTATAATGTCCCTGACGTTTTATATATAAATATTTGTGTAGAAGCATGAGTTTTAATCAAATTTAGTAAAAATACATTTTCAAAGCTGGAATGTGATATCATACAGTTTATCAAGAGCATTAACAAAAATAGGTAGTGGTTTGTCCATAAATTACGTCACGGACATTACATGGGTAAATATAAATACAATATTTGTGTTTGTATTAGGGTGCATATTCATTAGTGTGTCAATTATTTGTTTTCTGGTCGATCAAATCATAACACGCTTTCCCAGATACATACTGTTAAGCCCAAATTTCCTATTTAGGTAAGCACCAGATTGCACAATTTCAAGTCCAAAAATACAAAATCTCCCTACCGTGGGAGGGGGACACCCCCCTCCAACACCCTCACCCGCTCAGTCACTTCGCTCCCTGTGTTTGGTTGCATATTTATTAGTGTGTCAATTATTTGTTTTCTTCGTGAAAAAATATATTTCTGGTCGATCAAATTATAACACGCTTTCCCAGATACAGTCAATGTCGTCCCGAATTTCCTATCTAGGGAAGCACCAGATTGCACCATTTCAAGACCAACAATTCAAAAGCTCCCTACCGTGGGAGGGGGGACACACCCCTCCCACATCCTCCCCCCGCTCAGTTACTTCGCCCCCTCGGGATTGTTCGCTTCGCCCCTTGCAATGTCTCACTCTCACATCTGGCTCAAAGTTAGCACCACTGTGAGTGTGCTTGAACATAAGCCCCTACACACACAACATCATGATCCCTCGTAGGTTTTGTCTCCCGCAAATCCAAAACTGCTTCCGGCCCGCCTGGTCATGACCATCTTAACATATAACCCCCCCCCCCCCCCCACCCCCCCCCCCCCCCCCCAACTGAGAGGACTTTCAAGCAATTGTCTTGGTCTCGGCCGCGAACAAATTGGTATTGGTCCGGTGAACGGCAAATCATCCCCCCCCCCCCCCCCCCAGGTGTAAGACCCTGTCTACGCCATTATTATTATAGCAAAGGAAACGTGTATTTCTGTATTTGTTAACGGTTGTGTTTACTTATTCTAGTTAATTACTTTCAATTTTATAATTTTATAAACATTCAATATTATAACATAGCATAACAGAAATAATTAAATGTATGGTGCAAGGGCATAGCGGATTTAGAGCAGAACATATTCGCTGTATAAATTGACATTCAAGGGATCTAGTAACTTTATTGACAAGTGCAACAAATGATGCGTGGTTAATACAATGAGTATTGGTGTGATCTGATATGCCCAGACAGTAATGTGTGAAAACGTCAAGTTCATTGGATGTCAGTTGGCCGCGAAATGAACAAAAAAGCAAAGTGATATTCAATTATTCATTGCAATTACTCTGTACTAGGCTTAAAAGCTAGGTCCCGTATATTTCATGTCCGAACACTCCAATCGTAATGGAAATTTGAAAAACCAAAACCTGTCCCGTGGTTTTATTGTTAATACGAATAAAACAATGTATGAGCAACCGCTAGAATTCCAATTGAATTTTGAAGATTTAGACAATGTTATCAAGTCATTTAAATAGTATATTAATTAAAATAGCCATATGGATGTTGAATATCTGATATATTTTGGGACATGATCCAACCTGTTCAATGCTTGGGCGCGTGTGATGAAAAAACAAAAACAGAAACAGCAATTGATCGTCCGGTGAAACATAGCAGGAAAGGTTGTTAGAAATGTGATTTTGGATTAGATCTTTATTTTCTTTTAGGCTTAAAAAGTAATCATGGTAATGAGTTCATGATGCAAAGACATGTTATTTTTGTTTTGTTTTACAATTTAAAACGTCCGCCAAATGAGTAAAATAATCTATTGCAGTAACTGAAAGATACACACTAATTGATTTGATTTTACAGATGACTACGGACCCCACTGAACTTGGACTACCGTACGAGATGGTAAGTTCGAATGATACATCAGACTTTTTTATGGATATTTCATTTATTATGATTTCCACACATTACATTCGTAACATAAAAATCAAACAACATAGTATTATAAACATCTTATGTATATACAATGATATTTACATATTTATTTAAGTTATAGAATACAGAGTATACAGAAGGAACTTATAAATCAATTTAGAGTATGTCTTATTTATATTATTTGAAATTTGTCAAATCATATGTGGGGGAACCTACATAAAAGCAGATGCTTGTGGGGGTAGGTCTCCACAAAAGAAATCAGCACACATACAATATTAATACTATAGTGCCTGAACGTGTCGCACAACATCTGGTCAATAAATCCGTTTACACATAGACTTTAATGAATAATGAAGAATAAAAAAGATATGTAAAATAAAGAAGAAATTCTCTTTTTGTGTTAATCCTACACTTATTTTAAATTGTATTTCACACGATGTGTTTGATTGCAAATGTTTTATAGTTACTCATATCAGTCTAGAATATAGTCTATGAAATAGTATTTATCAGCCTGAATGACACATTGGGAGATACTCCAAACAACTGTATGGATGATACAGCCCTCCCTGAGCCTGATGGAAACACCATTCACATACACCTTGTCTCAAAAATTCGTTTTCCCCAATGATTCTCATATTTGCATATGAATTGCACGAAATAGGTCACACCTGATCAACCGAATATTTTCAGGTGGTTTGCCTGATATGTGTGCTTGTTTCCAGCCTTGAAATATCCCGCCCAAATAGAGTGTAACTCAGTTATTGAGAGTTCTTCTTGGCGTAAACATCATGTCCAAGTGCAAATCTGGAAAAGGTACTCTTTCAGAGGTCCAGCTTCATGCTCAAGCTAATGTCCTTTTGAGAGCCTGGAAAAACCCGTCAGCAGGTAGCCAAATCCCTAGGCAGAAAAGTACAATGGGTTTAGAAGTGGTGGTAGCGACACAAGCATGGTGATTCCCTTGATGACAAGCCCAGAGCAAGGGCATCCATCTTGCTTGACTTCCAGGGCCAAGTACCTGATCCACAAGGCCAATGGCAAAAGGCACCAATTTTGTTGCAGACTGAGTCAGAGGTTGAAAAATCATGGAGAAATCATTTCCAAAGACACTGTGCATCATCATTTCTCCAACAAACTGGGCTTTCGAGCCTATGAAAGACAGAAACCTGCCAAAACTCACTAAATTACACAAAGACAAGAGACTGACCTTTGCAAGGAAGTCTGGTACTCTGACCCAAATATGCCAGCCAGACTAGGCGGACTGGATTTTCTCTTATGAATGTCCCCTGCACTTGTTTTCTACCCCAAACGCATAATGATCGAGTTTACAGTGATAATTGTGATGAAGGTGAGCCACCTGTGCATGTGAAGGATAATGTCCATAGCATGGTGTGGGGATCAATGTCCGCTTCAGGCCTCTCTGAGCTGCACATAGTACCTCAGGGCACCACCATTCATGCACAGCACTATGTCAACAACATTTCTCAGCAGACACTGCTTCTTTTCCTGGGAATTAAGAAATAATATGGACCCACAACCAGCAGAAATATGATCAACAAGAGGTCGGAATTGGTGTTGTCCAAGACGGCGCTCCTGCTCACACTGCTCGGCTGACTTAATAGCGGTGCACCAAGCACCTTCCTGGATTCCTACTGAAGGAGGAATGGCTACCCAACTCTTCTGACTTGAATCCGATCGAAAATTGTTGGGGAATCCTGAACAGCAGGGTCTTCTGTATTCCACCCCCTACCACCATGAAACAGCTCAGTTTCAAGGCACAAGGGTAGTGGTCAAGATTGTTCCATCTGTTCTCAATAAATTGCTACACTCTATGCCTGAAAGACTTGAAAATGTTATCAAGAAGAAGGGAGGACTGTTTAGTTTAAAACAAAATTAAATTGCAGCTAAACTCATACAAAAAAGTGAGTTTTGTTAAGGAGAACGAACTTCTGAGACACGGTGTAGGCTCACCATCTGCCACTTCATCACCTAGAAGGAAACTGGGCGCCCAACGTGCACCTACTCAACAACGACAACGCACCAAGAACCTGAAATGCCTACTGATAAACTGTGATGGCATTTGTAATAAACTTCCAGACTTGTAAGTGATGATTAAACGCCACAAACCAGATGTTATAATAGGTACTGAATCCCACCTGAAACCTGACATCATGACTGCTGAGATCTCTCCACGTGGATTCACATCATTTAGGAAGGATATAATACATGCCAGAAAGGGAGGAGTGTTTATCATGATCAAAGCTGACCTCGTTGCAACGGAATGTAACCTCGTTGAAGGTGAAGCAGAAGTCTTATACATAGAACTGAATATCCAAGGATTCAAACGGCTAGTTATAGGCTCGTTCTATCGACCACCAAAGTCTGAACCTACAAATCTTCAGGAACTTGCAAGGTCACTAGCTAACATGTATGCTAGATTCAAAGATACCGTTGTTATTCTGGGGGGCGACTTCAATCTGGCAGACATTAATTGGACTAACAGAGTGGTAAAACCATACGCTACAGAAGCAACACAATGCGCCCTGCTACTAGATATCCGCAATGACTTCTTCCTTGATCAACTGGTTTCTGAGCCGACTAGAATATCTGGAAACACAAAGAACATCTTAGACTTGGTTCTAACAAGTCACATCACCAACTGTGAAGTCACAGCAGGCATTAGCGACCATGATGCAGTTACTTTCGTGCTCAACTCTACGCCAAAGCGGACAAAGAAGATGCCAAGGAAAATATACCTCTTCAGTAAAGCTAATATACCCAATCTGCAATCTGCAATCGATACATGGCAGCAGGACTTTCTTAGCAATAATCCCGGTTCTAGATCAGTACAGGAAAACTGGAACATCTTCAAATCTAAAATCACATTCTTCATGGAAAATCATATTCCATCAAAGATGTCAAAACCCAATAACTCAAGTCCATGGATTACCAATCAGATAAGGAAGAAGATTAAAAGGAAACAGAAACTCTACAATAAGGCCAAGCAATCGGGAGATTGGGGACCATTCCGGGACTATCAAAAGTCACTGCGGAAGGAAATAAGACACAACTACTGGTCTTACTAAAGCAACATGTTTACTGGTTCAGACAAAGCCGACAAAGACTTCTGGATGTTTATAAGATCAAAAAAGCAAGATCCAGCGGGCATTTCTCCACTCAAGCATGATGATAAAGTATTCTTTGACCCTACAAGAAAGGCAAAGGTATTTAGTCCACAATTCCAGTCGGTGTTCACAGCTGAAGATACAACAGTTCTACCCAATCTTGGAGAATCCAACGTCCCTACGATGGAGAACATTTCTATCACACCAAATGGAGTCCAGAAGCTTTTAGAGGCCATCAAGACTGATAAAGCTACTGGCCCAGATGGAATCCCCGGCCAATTTCTGAAGAGTTTCGCCAAGGATCTAGCACCAGTATTGTGTTTCATCTTCCAGCAGTCACTGAACACTGGACAGGTACCATGAGACTGGTGCCTGGCGAACAACACACCAATTTTTTAAAAGGGAGACAAAAGCTACCCTTCAAACTATCGTCCTGTGTCCGTAACAACGATATGCAGTAAGTTGATAGAACCAACAACGTACTACACGACTCTCAACCTGGTTTTCGAGCAGGCCGCTCATGTGAGACCCAGTTAATTATGACAGCCGAAGATCTGGCACGTTCACTGGACCAAAAAGAACAGGTTGATGCGATTGCTCTGGATTTTTCGAAAGCTTTCGACCGTGTCCCCCATGAGCGCCTCTTACTCAAACTCAGACACTACGGCATCCGAGGCGAACTACAAAAATGGATCAGATCATTCCTCACAGACCGATCCCAGCGGGTGGTTGTAGATGGACAAACATCTGACACGATCCATGTGTCATCTGGTGTCCCCCCCAAGGAACGGTACTGGGCCCCCTCTTGTTCATCACATTCATAAATGACATCTCCCATGGTATCACGTCCAAGCTAAGGCTGTTTGCAGATGACTGTCTCATATACAATCCTATTCATGACATCTCGGACCACCATGCGCTTCAGCGAGACCTTGAGCGCCTTCATCAATGGTCTCTCACCTGGCAGATGAAATTCAACGCAGAGAAATGGTCTTACCTTTTCTCACAATCTATCCTGGCAAAAACACATTGATGGAATTGCTTCGAAATCCAACCAAATGCTCGGGCTTACTAATAGGAATATACGACGCTCTTCGCAGCAGATCCGACAACAAGCCTTCTTCTCCCTAGTCAGACCTCGCTTGGAATATTGTGCAACAGTCTGGAATATATCTACAAAGAAGAGCATCTCAAAGATTGAAGCTGTACAGAGGCGAGCAACAAGATTCGTTCTTCAACAATTCCGCCATTCTGAGAGTGTGTCTGCTATGATTCAACAACTTCAATGGACTACACTGGAAAGACGCAGACACATTTCCTGCCTTAGCCTCCTCTACAAAATTAAGAATGGCATGGTAGCAATTACACCTGACCAACTACTCACACCAATGGCCCCAAACATTACCAGACAATACCACCCAAATAAGATCAAGCATATACCTACTCGAACTCAGCTTTACCAGAACTCCTACTTCTCACGAACTGTCACAGCATGGAATGCGCTCCCCAATAATATCTTGGCTTCTACATCATTAGGAGCCTTTGCGGGAGCAGTTGCCTCAATCGGCAATTAATTGGACACCTCGCCGGTTCCCCTGGACTCTACGTCCTGACTGATGGACCCTGTCGAGTAGGGGAGACCGGGGCTAAAAGTAACACTTTTTAAAGTTTTAGCCATGAAATGAAATCGTTTTGTATGTAAGTTCAATTACCGATATGTTACTAATGTTCAAAGTGTATGCTAGTGTGACACACAATACCATGGTTAGATATCAAGTAGTTCTCAGTAAACGAGGTGATACAAAATGAAAATGCCATGTTGCAACTTGCCCCGCTCTCGGGGCAAGTTGTTACATGTATGTTAAAGAAACTTAAGGCACGAAAAATGATTCTGAATCTGATGGAATGTATGTATACTGTTTGCTAGGGCCTGCTTTATGTTATTTTGCCAATTAATATTCCAAACATTAACACTGGTACACGAATGTGTAGGTACTCAGAAATGAACATTTTTGTACACACTGACACACCGGGGCACGTTGTAACATCCCGTCACAACGTATCCCGTTACAACGTGCCCCGGTGTTTCAGTGTGTAGAAATTTTTTTTTCTCAAAAACAAAACCACGTGCCATCACTTTTTAACATGCCAAATGTGCTTGAAACAACATCATTTCACATCATACCTGCCACCTTTTATAATTTCACAATCTCTACCCACTATGACAAAAATATTGCAAAATTAATATTTTACTTTCCAGGCTCAAAAGCGTGATTTTGAGATAATTGTACTCTCTTGCACTCACTCCTCGCGATTTCTCATGTAAAGCAAGATCGGTACGGGTGAACATAGCAGATTTGTTTTAAACGTAGGTACGTCATCTACGGTAGAGTAACAGGCTGTGTTACAACGTACCTCTGTTACTTTTAGCCCCGGTCTCCCCTACCCAAGTAGCAGGGGCGTCGATCCGTTTTTGATATTGGGGGGGGCGAAATTTGAAAAAAAAAAAATCCAGAGTGACCACTGAGAGAGCTAAAAGCCTCAGATTGGCATGCCCGGAAGTTTTATTATGCGCTCATTGAAAGTGTCTTCATGGCTCGAAGACCTGATTTGGGGGGAGGGGGGGCACCCACATTTTGGGACAATAATGGGGTCCAGGGGGCGGAGCCCCCGGAAGCTTTTAGATTTTAGACATTTGCAACTCCTATCATGGGTGTTAAAATTGTATAGAATAGTGAACCTATACGCGTAACGTATTTTTAAAGGGCATAGCGAGGAAAAGATTGAGCCTTGCATGAGATGGATCCACGTGATCCTGCATACTATAGAGCCATCGATATAATCTAGGGCATTGGGCTCCCATGAAACTAAGCAAGGGCGTCAACAATTTCTCAAAACTGGAGGGGAGACATTGCAAGGAAGCGAAGCGACTGAGCGGGGGAGGGTGTGGGAGGGGGTGTCCCCCTCCCACAGTAGGGAGCTTTTGTATTTTTGGGTGTGACATTGTGCGATTTGGTGCACACCTGAGACAGAAATGTCACGTAATATGAAGTATATAAGTATGGATTCAAGTATACATAATGACAAAGGGAGGGGGACAATCTTCACCACTTTCAAATGTGGGGGGACATGATAATTATTCCAATATGATTTGAGTTTAGCGCATATGGACCGAATGACTGAAAGATATAGTTCAGATTATTTTAGTTTCTGTGACGGTGGGCTATCTATAGATGAGGGTTTAATTAACTTCGTTTGAGGTGTGCGTTTGAGAAATTACACTGCCCAACACATTTGGAAATGTGAGTTCCCGCGACCAACATGAAACTTGCAATATGAGAAACTGTGCGCGCGAAGCGCGCGGCAAAAATGAGATTTACAGTCCTTTTCAAACTAGAAAACGGCTATTTTGAAGATTAATTATTGATAAATGTGTCTTCCCCTCTTTGGCATTATATCACTTGTTTTTTTCTTCCTCATTTTCGGAATTATTGGGGGGGCGAAATGATATATTCGCCCCCCCAATATTTTCATTGGGGGGGGCGACCGCCCCCCTGCCCCCCCAGGATCGACGCCCCTGCCAAGTAGAAGTAGAAGTATACGTAGTATAGCATACCATACAGCAAATATACATTTGTACTTTTTTTGCATGGTCACTTGACTAAAAAATCATAGACCAACTTATACACAACATGTATTAAAAATGGTGATTATTATTATCATAGCAAAAGAAATGTGTATTTCTGTATTTGTTAACGGTTATTTTCACTTATTCTAGTTCATTACTTATGTTTTCATTGTTTAAATTAAAACAGTCAATATTTTAACATAGCATATAACAGGAATAATTAAATGTATGATCCAAGGGCATAGCGGATTTCGAGCAGAAAATATGCGCTGTATAAATTGATATTAAAGGGATTTAGTAACTTTATTGACAAGTGAAAAAAATGATGCGCGGTTAATAAAATGAGTATTGGTGTGATCTGATATGCCCAGAAAGTAATGTGTGAAAACTTCAAGTTCATTAAATGTCAGTTGGCCAAGAAATGAACGAAAATGCAAAGCGATATTCACTTATTCATTGCACTTACTTTGTACACGGCTTAAAAGCTAGGTCCCGTAGATAATTTCATGTCCGAACACTCCAATCGTAATGGAAATTTGAAAAAACCAAAACCTGTCCCATGCTTTTATTGTTAATACGAATAAAACAAGGTATGAGACAACCGCTAGAATTCCAATTGAATTTTGAAGATTTGGACAATGTTTAAAGGGGTAGTTGAGTTCTGGTAAAGAGAGTACAGTTTTAGTCAAACTGAATTTTAGTATCCAAAACCTGCACCATTACATTACAAACTAATAGTTATAACTCTACCATGCTTGAAAGGAATTCAAAATTACAAACGACTAAGTAAAAAGCCGTTTATCATTCAAACAGAGCCGTTCAAACTCAAGATGGCGCTTTCTGAAAACTCATTGGTTTAAAGCCCAAGATCAGTTTCGGGAAAGTAGCCGAATACATCTAAATGTATCAGTATTGTTGAATATGTATTGAAATAGGACTTGTGTGGTAAAATCCGAACCTAAGCATCGTTAAATAGTGAAATATCGGAAGTATGAGCGAACCGCCACGTGGACAACCGCGTGGTCGTAATACACATAGCGTATGGGCGATTCCTCGTTGGCGATATCTATCACATTGGAATAAATATATAATTTCAAAAATATATCAATTAGTAGGCGGTTTCTTGGCCAAATTTGGATAATCCTATATTAGTACATGTATAATTATATTCTTTCACATTATGGTAATAAGAGCTTCCATTTCATTTATTTGAGAGGGGGGCGTTTCCAAAACTGGTCTTAACCTTTAAAAATAAAATATTGTGCATGTCAAGGTTCGTAAAAATAGTGGTTAGATAAAGAAATAATCCACAACTATTAAAGAACTTCTTTTGAATAATTTTGAAAAGAGAAAGCATTTTTTTTTTATTTGTTATGGTTGGTTCAAAATCATCTTATTTGTGGGGCCCCACATTTATTACAAACGGTAACGTTTATGGATATTTCAGCCGTTTCCGATCCGATTTTGATCAAATAAAGTTTATTTTGTCACTCAAATATTATGCTCTTTCAAATGTTACACTCAGTTTTTCATTATTTCACAAACAATTATTATGTGTAGCGCCCTCTATACCAAAACTCATATATCCCTTTAAGTCCTATAAATAGTATCATTAATTAGAATAATAATAATAATAATACAGGTTACTTATATAGCGCTATTCACAATGTATCATAGCGCTTACAAATATAACAATTACAACATAACACATTTACAAGAGTCTTACAAACTACAACAAATCAATTAAGGAAAGAGGAAGGATTTTAGGTGCTTTTAAAGGTAAGTACATGCGGCATTTGTCTAATGTATTGTGGTAAAGCATGCCATGATACGGAAGCTGCAATGGCGAATATGGATGTTGAATACCTGATATATTTTGGCACATGCTCCAACCTGTGCAATGCTCGGGCGCGTGTGATGATTAAAAAAAAAAACAGAACAGAAACAGCAATTGATTGTACGGTGTAACATATTATGTAGGAAACGTTGTTAGAAATGTGAGTTTGGATTGGATTTGTATTTTTCTTTTAGGCTTAACAAGTTATGAATTCATGATGCAAAGACGTGTTATTTTGGGTTTTGTTTTACAATTTAGAACTTTCACCAAATGAGCAAAATATATGAGCATAACATACAGCAAACACACATTTCTACTATTTTGTATAATTATGAAGAGCTTAATTCCAAAAGGCGCTAAATCAACTTTTTCATTTTCGGGAAAAATCAGGTTTCTTTTTCAAACTTTGTATACATGCCTATGGGAATTGGAAAACTGAACGTTCCATATTTTGATTTTAATCGTGTAATTCGTTAACAAATTTAGGCGCTGATATCGTTTACTCAATTTCATGGAAAGTGGAGTTACCATCTTTTGGAACTAAGCTCTTAATATGTGATAACCGATAAACGCATGAAAATGATGGGTACTATTTACATGTTTATCATGTCACAGGATTTTGAATATCCAGCGCGCTACAAAGAATTCGGCCAACCAGTGCACTACGATGAAGACCTCCTGCTCATGGAATTCGAAAATAAGTGCAAAGAATTCGAACGAGCGCTAGAGGAATGCAAATCCGAGCACAAGAGAACCATGGAGATGCTTGCTGCTGAACGCGCGAACCTGCTGCAGAGAGATCCACGTGACGTCATGGCAGAGATCCTACCAAGCGACGACAGGGTGGCTGGCGTCGGGTGTGGAAAGTATCGGGACACAATAAAGCGGGCAATCGATGAGACAAAGGAAGTTATGAACAAGTTAACACGAGGTTACAATGATTTAAGAAGCAAACTTTATCGTTTCGGCAAAGGGCGCAATGCGTTTAAAGTTTGGCAAAGCGAATCTGCTTTTTGGTTGGAGACTACTTCAGCATTGACCCAGATTCAAATGGATATGATACAATCAAATATGAAATATATCGGGGAAATCGTGAACCACGTTCTCGAAGAAGCAAGAGTGGCTGATAGTGCCAAATTACAGATTCACGATTGGGAGCTATACATTATTTATGACATACTCACAAGTTTGAGATATTGTCATGGCATATGTTATGAGTGTATGGTAACAGATTTTGATTTAATGAAGATGTCTCGTTGTGTAATTTCGGAAATGAAAGTGAGCATGGTGATTGAAGAAGAGAAGCGGTTACATGGGCTTGTTAACCGGTGTGTGACATCCATGTCAAGGTCTCACTGTGCATCAATGATTGCCTGCATGTCTCATGTAGCAGTCGCGCTTGAGCGGCTCAACAACACTCTCAACATCCCTGAAGATGATGACTCTAAATCATCTGGAGCAACCCCTGAACACACGGCCGTTGATAACAGCGAAGCGCTCGGTAGAATTATGATATTGTGGCGGAAAATAAAGGAGCACCTGATGGTCGCAGAAAATGATTGGCACCAGGCTATGATCGATTTCAAATTTCAGATCGATAAATTACAGGGGGCAATATACGACCGTTGCGGACAAATGATGGGATCAGCCATAGATGAGGAGCATACAGAATACTGGGATGAGATGCAGAGATTGTCTTCCTTTCAGGAGAAGCTTGTGTCAGAAATAAAAAAACATGTAAGTACATACTACTCAACCTTAGCCTACATTAAAGTCCCAAGGGAGGCACAATGCACCTAGCTACCATATATTTTCGGCCCTGCCTCGTTATTTCTTATTCGTATTTTTACCAAATTTTGTGATTATTCATCGTATCTTACTGCAAACAATTTGATGACCCTGATGTCTTCAGCTAACTTGTTGTGTAAGGTTTACATATAAAAATGGCATTAAATACCTTCTAAGGGGTGTGTCTCCCCTCTCTAATTTCTCTTAGATTTATTTAGATTGAAGATTTTCATTATGGGGGCGTCATTATAATATTGATATATCAGAACCGTATCTGCATTAAAATCTATTATACGTCATGCAGTTTGTATTAATATATTTGCACAAGCCCGCTTGCACGGGGCAAACAAAAGTTAGCTTCGGGACACCGAATTTCAATGATCCTAAATTCCACTGGCCCGAATTGGCAACCAAAATGTAACGTAAATAGTTAGGTTCTTCTCCGATTAGGACAACCCGATACATATTTTGACAAATCGTGTTGCCCAACTAGGCCATAAAGGAAAAATTTCTGGCAAAAATAATAAGGTATCAATTTCTTATGAACATGCACAAAAAGATACACAAAATAGACCCGGTCATTACGCAGCTCATATCGAAATGATGAAAGAGCCTTTTGCAATGCTTTCTTCCGTTTTGTTTCTGTAATGTGAGCATCTATGTCTTCCATGCTGTACATTATAGTATAGATTGTATAGTTTATAGTTACTCTATGTTTCTGACAACAATGGCGTTGGGTGGTCGGAGTGATGTTTGTTTGTTTGTTTGTTTATTGCAGGGGGGGGGGGGGGGGGTACCCAACTGCATGATAATACTTTTATGTGTTTCTTATTCCCTTAACAGACAACTGATACTTCTGGGCCCGGTGGATTCGGACCAAAGACACACTCGGATGTGACCAAGCATTTTGAGGTACCATTCCAATTGATAATTGTTGTTGAAATAGATAATGAAAAGATAATGTTATAACATTGATTATTATAACAATGTCATGAATTTCATTCGAATGATTTCATAGCCAAATAACTATTTTACCAATAAAATACAAAGAAGTTTGTAGTCCTGCGTTAAAACGTTAAAGTCGTAAATTCGTAAAAGCAATAAACGTTTAGGTTTTTTTAACATGACAAACCTTGCCTTTCCGAATATTGCACTGAGTTTTTCTTGAAGTGCCCTCTAAGTAAACATTGTACTATCCCTTTAATATCCCTAGTTCACAGATTCATCTTCTGATATTCTCGAGGCGAAGGTGCTCGATAGAACAGCGTGTATTATTGATATTCTGATGGAAGCGCAGATGGTCAAACCCGGTCTTCAAGAACTTAACATTCGAACTGATATTTATCGGGACTTATCGGCAAATTGCTTGAGCAATATCCACGTGATTGGTGATGGGATTGACACTCTTCAAATCCTAAGACTAGAATCATCAACTAGCATGTATTACCTCGCAAGTTTACTTGCAGTTATTTGCAGCGTGTGTCCGAAACTTTGCAATATCCAAATAACGTCATCGTATTATATCTATATAAGTTATCATCGAGCACTTGAGTTGAGTTCTTGGTACAAGTTTAAGGGCTCCAACATATCCAATCTAGAGCTACGGACGGAGTGTCCTTTACATAGTCTTGAACAACTTATGACGTCTGTGCGATGTATGTGTCCCAGAATAAAGAAGATAGGCATCCATTGTTGTCGGATTGACTCTAGCGGATGTGTTCTACGTGGTAAAAAAGATGATTGCGGATCATCGTCGGTGACTTCTCCAGTTGAGATGGTTTCAATAATAGAACATGGCACATTTGGTATGAGCAATTTGGAAAATATATTTTCAACTCTATCACAATCGTGTGATAGTTTACATGAACTTCACATTGAGAGAAAACCATTCCAAATGCCCAAATCGCAGTCTGAGGTAGAACCTCATCAACTCCTGTCACTGAATGTCCTTACCCTGAAGCCAATAAAAGGCAATATTCCAGAGGATGTCCTGACTACCTTGAGAGAAAGGTTCTGTCCACAGTTGACGCGCACAGAGTTCAAGGACGGTGTCTACCTCCTCACTAGAGCATCACGTGAGTGGAATAAGTTTGCCTTGTTTTTCTTAAAAGAAGTAAAATTATCTCAAAGGTGAAGATAAAAGTAAGTAACAAATTAGTAAATTGGTTCTTTGTTATTGTTAGATTAAAATTAAAATTAAATGAGAATATGCATATCATAATGATAATAATCACATTTTAGGCTACAATGCCTTCCTTGCCAAATGCATTCATAAATATATATTATTTTGTTGTATTTTGATGTTAAATAATATTGTATTGTGTTGTAATATATTTACTCATGTATGTTCATAATTATTTGTGTTCATGTACGCAAGGCACTTTAGTCCTCGGACTACAGTCTTGTTAATTTGGTTCAATAAAAACCGATATATCTATCTATCTACCTAAGTGGCTATTATCTGAAATTATATTATATAAGAAATTAAACATAACGTTTTTTCATAGAATATTGTATAAGTTTTTTAATTAAATGGACAAGTTCAAAGTAATGCTAATTTGTTATAATTGATGTGCATTATTCTGCTGAAGTGTTATTTCGTTCCCAGTACAATATAAAAGAATATCGTGTACTTTGTCCAGGTCACGGTATACAAATGAGAACGAGGGGTAGGGACTATTGCCACAGTGGATTTCTGTAGTTAATTAATCCCATTAAGTGTTGATCATTATTCTAAACACGTGCAATTTTTGCATAAATCAGATCGTATCCTTCTCTAATTTCCAGATCCCACAATCGAGCCCTCACTGGACACGGCCAGCGGGACGTTCGACCATCGTGGTGGTGAGCTGCGCGTTGCCTTATATGACGTCACTCTCTCAATTCCCCCGGGAGCGCTAGAAGAAGGTCCAAGACAAGAGATCACCATCCAGGTCCTGACGAAACCTCATGATGACCTGGTCCTGCGAGATGATGAGATGATGGTCAACTTTGGTCTCCGCTGCACCCCATCCGGTCTTATGTTCAGAAAGCCAATCACAGTGTCCATGCCCCACTGTGCAATCTTCACAGACCCGAAGAGCGTAAAGAGCGTGGTGTTCACAAGGAGTGGTGGTGATTCCAGTGAGTACTAGTTCCATATAATGTTGGTTATTAAATAGCTGGCATTATTTTTTATAATCTAACTCCACCAATTAACCTCGGCACTTAAATCGCCTTCAGTTTGACTCCAATCCGTGTACGTTACACCATGTACATACCAGATGTTTATATTTCGCAGACTCGGACTGGAATACCTTAATCGACAAAATCGACAAAACCCAAGTAATTAAGAGACTCCCCTACTATTCCTTCACCCACCCCCACCCCCCCCCCCCCCCCCCACCCCCACCCAATGTACTGGTACATTCAGATTGGTGATCATTTCTAAAGAGTACGAAACTTTAAAAAAAAAAAAAAAAGATTAAGGTTAAATTTCTTAGGACGGTCGAAATGGCGTAGGACTGTACAAATAATTGTATCATAATAATACTTATATAAGCAGTATGTATAAATTTATATCACACACAAAGTTCTACATTTACAGTTTGTATATTTCCTATGCCGAAGCAGTCTCCTCGTGGTCTCGGATAAAGTCTGGCAGTGTGGAATGCCGGTTCGACAAGGACAGGGTGGAGCTGCGGATAACCCACTTCTCCTGGTTCTGGGATGTTGTGAACGTAGCGAAGACGTGGTTTGTCAAGGCCAAGCAGGTTTCGTTCATCCCATATCTTCCGGTCGTGATGCCAAGTAATCGAAAACCGATCCTCCATGTGAATCTGGTTGACAAACTAGAAGGGAACTTGCAGGTTAGTAAACATTTTACTGCATTTGATATTAGTATTATTTGTATTGTTATTAGTAATAATCATTATTTTAATATAATTTAAATATTTATTTTTCATAATGCAAGTAAGAAAACGGACAGCCATCACAAAAGCTTTTCCAGCTCAGTTGAATGAGCATCGGTCTAGCATTCCGGAGGTCTTCGGTTAGAATCCTGCTGACGCACATAAGTGAGCAATAACACATTTTGTCTTTGCTCACTTTCATTATCATACAGATCTGATTCCCGTTGCAGAAAAAGATACAATCAATTGTATCAAAGTTACAATTAATAGTAAGTCAGTACATTTGTACGCTTCAACCAATCAGATTTGCGCATTTAGAACACATGATCTAACTCACAGTTAATTGCAACTCACACTCAATTGTGTCTCTTTCTCCTGGTTGATATAATTATCATCAGTGTCGTCATCATTTCGTAACCAGTTTCGTAAATACCGACTATAAATAACAATAACAATAATTACGAATTCCATCAGATACTGTAAACCGGGTCTTTTTGTATTTGCTCATTTTCCGCATCCTAATTTCCATGTATTTAGACTGTCGAGCAACGAGAAGACAAGTTACATTACAGGCTAGCCTTCATTGACCAGAGTCTGGAGATAAGCGCTACCGAGACCAAGGATCTAACTATCGAATGCACGCTGCACGGAAGGAGTGGACACCATGTACAACAGGTAGAATATACGGATATAAAGATACATGACTTATACTGTGAAATTCTGAAGAAGCCGGGTTCCATTGAATTTTGGGGATCCAAATTGTTAGCTTCATTAGGCAGTGGCCTAGACTAACCATTAGATATGGTTAGAATGGATATTAAACATGATTGACTTAATTTTAAGTATAAACGTTTTTTTTTTCATATATTGCTAAGGACGCCGCACGAAACATCACTCAGAGTTTTTATTCATTGTGTATTTTAACGCTTATAAATATTTAACTTCACCAGATCCAGATACCTCACACGGATATGCGTGTTCCTGTTGACAGGATTGAGTCTTTCCCACTGGACCTGACACACTGTGCGGCCAACAGTCTCGTCACGTTGCGGCTGGAACACGTCATGAAGAGGAAAATTGACTTCAATACAGATTATACAAGTACGTCTATCCATGTGACTGAACAGAATAAAATTACCATATGAATTTATGTAATCTCTCTACTCAATTCATTCTAATCCGTTACATTACATTCACTTCCGCTTGCGTTGCTTGTCCTTAGTTTCGTAATCATGATTTTTATGCATAATGATATTATGAATTAAATGTTGATGAAGTTGGTAGGAAAATCCCAGGTCTTATCTTCACCGTAATATTGGTCTATAGCACCCTACTCGGACACAAGTTATTAAGAGTATTACTTTTTCCTTTGTTAAACAGTAAAGGTTATAAAGGCACGCAATCATACTTCACAATTTTACCCAACTTGACTAATATATATATATTGGCCAGAGTTATGTTAAGTTATTTTGTATTTAAACGTTGACATAACTTCCCACAGCACCCCACTCGGATGCAGGTGTTTCAACATCGACATCAACAGATGAGATCGTCGCAGCAGCAATCGACTCTCTAAGTGTGCAGGATCTTCCCTTGGGCGCCTGGGCTGCCCCAGACACACCTCCTCACTTGACTCATGATCTCGGGTAAAGATATAATGTAGTCATATACATGTAATAACCATCGCTCTATTTACCACACATGATAAGTGTACATTATACTTTGATTATTCGTTTTCCTAAGTGTACACGGTAACGTGAAATCGCTGCACTGGCTTGACCATCACATGTTTATTGAACGTTTAATGAAGGAATAATATTAATTTCTAGTTATGTGTATATACATTTTACATCATGGTCATGTGATATTTTAAACGGCAAGAGGAACAATTATTGACAATAAAATATCAAACATATTCTTAGGAACCGCACTACACAGTGAACGAGAAATGCGTGTATCTTATTTAAGACGTTTGTTCATATTCATTTGACTGACAAGTTCCCGAAGGGCAAGACGCATATAGAAATCAGTCCAAACATCCCAATGTACAACTATCTTGATTGGTCATACTTATTCGCCAGATTCGTTCCTAATTCCTTGAATATAGGTTTACCTCCATTTTAAGAGTTATAAAGAAAGTATCGCATGTTTATTTTGTATGTATAATTTACGAATGATGTAGTTTCATAATTTTACAAATATGTTTGAATGTTTGTTGCAAAACAGGCACCCGCGGGTTGTAACTGAGGATGAGCTTGATAGCCTGTCGGAGGGTTTTCCTCACAATAAATTTCATAGGTTCTGCCGCCATCTTGCGGGTATGGATTACAACCAGGCCGGAGCAATATTAGCTCGTTTCAATAACGACTTCGAAAGAGCCACACGACAGGTCCTTGCGGATTGGAAGACTACCACTGGTGGTAAGCTGACGGACTTATATGATGCACTTGAAAGGGCTGGAGCAGGTGGCATAGCTACGCAGATGAGATAAGGTCGGGGTGCTGCCGTGCTTTGACTTGAACCTCATGCAGGGGCCAGGGAGACAGAGTGAGGGCAACTGCAAACAAACTTGGTTAGTTGTAGTAATTGCTTCCAGACTGCTGTATAGGAGGTCTTTTTCAAATTGGACGAATCACTCTTGTGGTCAGCTGACTGACCTCTATGGTGTACTTGAGAAGGCTAGAACTGGTGGCATAGCTACGCAGATAAGAGATGGCCGTATATTGGTACAAGTTTCATGTCGGGGAAGGAAGGCACTCAATATTGCATGGTTGGTTGTAGTAATGGATAACGACTTCCAAACTGTCGCACAAGAGGTCCTTGTGGATAGGAAGACCGACTCTCAAAGTTTTGGTTAGTTGCCTGACCTATATGATGCATTTGAGAAGGCTGGTATATATAGCTACACAGAGAAGCTAGGTCGGGAAGTTACTCTGAATTGATTAGATAGCTCGGGGTGGCCGCCTCGGGCCTACGTACTATACACCCGTCGTCTTATTTGATCTATGCAATGCTTGTATTATTTTTTTTTTATTCAAAAATATATTAGGCTTGGAGCCCAAAATATGGGTGTTCACTGCAATTCGGGGTACGATTGTATTACTAAGCACACATATTCCTTGGATCAAAAGAAGAAAATTCATCCAAAGAGACACTCTGTATTTATGCAAATTAGGCATAATTTCTATAAGTTATGCAAATGTATTCATGGGAATGGGATAATTTGAAAATGGTGTTCTTATTGAGATATTTGAGAGAGACCATATTTCTTGGATCAAAAGAAGGGCCAAAATTCGCGTTGCCGTGCGAAAGTCACGTGACACAGCATGCAGCCTTATCGTACCTCATTCTAATAATTTTTCTGATTTAGCACCAACTTTTACTCAAAATTGTGAATGTTTTATTTTGAGCCCAAATAAATTTGATGTCAAAATTTGCGCCACAATATTAACTTCCCAGTGCACATAAAATTAATACATAGGTTAGGATCCAGCAAAGTTTGAGGGCATGCAAAATCATTTGTTTTCAATTTGACTGTAAAATTCATCTGTACTGTACTATGCCTTAAATTTGACATTAAAGCTCAAAAATGGCCAGTGGCACACAAACCTTGTACCCAATAATAAATCATCTTTAACATCTCTGTCATTAAATGCCCTTCTTGAAATAAATATTATTTCACCATTTCTAAAGAGTGTTATCAAACGTCCATATGAATGTTAATTGTAATTCAAGAATGCTTCTAATAATTAAAAGTGTACGTGTATCATTATGATCTTTATAAATATATTTGTATGCGTTTCTCACAACAGGTACATGTTGGTAACCGAAGATGAGCTTGATGAAGTCTCGAGGAATTTCTCTCAACCAAAACTATTACACGTTCTGCCGCCATCTTGCCAGTAAGAAAATGAACGAAGCGGGACGCCATTTTAACTGGGTACACCAACGACTATAGAAGAGCTACACGAAGGTCCTTGCTGATTGGATGAATGCTTCTTACTGATGGTGGGAAACTGTCTGATCTATGTGATGCCCTTGAGAATGCCGCAGCAGGCAACATAGCTCGACAGTTGATAGAAGGCCGGGGAGCTGTTAAGCATTGAGAAAGTTCTTAGCCCTAACATACCACCATTGTTTGTTATTTTTTAAATGGTATTGCATGGTTAAATTGAACAAGATTTAAGGCGACAAACATGTTGCTTCATCGGTTATAGATATATTGGGTCCCCTATCATATGGAATGGAGTGCTTATAATTAGTCCCCGAAGTCCTGGTTACGTCGGTGTATGAATTTAGTGGGAATAGTGTCGCCTACAATACAATAATTACTCGAATATAATATATATCTAGAAATAAAGACAGTCATCCCAGTTGTCGTATTTTGGTTAACAATCAGATGTTTAAAAGATACATGTTATTGAGTCTTGAGTAGGCTCTTTTTAGGCCAATGTAATGCTTACAGGGACTAAGTAACATTGTCCAAATCCTCGAATCTTATGGTATCTTAAACTCGTATGGTTCTTTCAAACCTCATCTTATTCATATTAACACAAAAGCACGGAACAGGTTTCTGTTTTTAACATTCCCAATTCATTATTAACGTTTGAAATGTTCAGATATGAAATTGTCTACGGGATATCTTCAATTGTGTACAAAGTAAGTACAATGAGTTAGTGAATATCACTTTCATTTTTGCTCTTATCTCTGCCAAAAAAACATTCAATTAACGTGATATTTTCAATTTCACACATTACTTTGTGGACATGTCAGATCACTCCAATCAATCATCACCTTATGCACTTGCCAGCAAAGTTACTATAGATCACTTTAAGATAAATTTAGAACAAAAATAATTCCTACAATGCGCACACCAAAACTGGTACTTCGAGCTCCGGGTTTGACTGTTTAGCATGAATGCTCAATGAAGATATTACACAGTTTATCGTTATGAAGAAAATGTCGGGTAGCAATCGATAACATGCAGTTTATTACGTAATACGAGGTATAAAAGTTGAGAACTTTTTTTTTTAAATGTAGTAATTTGATAATCATGTATAATATTGTTTACACAAATTAGGACTTTCGTATGATTGTATGAATTTGAATCCATTTAAAAGTTCTAGCACTTGATAACCATGATATGCTATTCCTATGTCTATTCGTAAATATTTTACGGAATATTGCATATGTTAAATGCATTATGATTTATTCTGACTTGTATTAATGTATTATTCTTGCCATGGATTGACACACAGTGATTCAGCTACCTCATTCAGCAGTATTACGACTTGACACTTATGATATTATGATGTGCAACTCTATTATGATAATAATGCGAATATATTATTATTATATTCCTCTTTGTTGTTCAATGAGGGTTTTGAATTTTTGTTTATTTTAAGTGTAAACAAATTATCTGTATATAAGATGATGAGATTAATTAACCATTATTATGTACGCATTATATTGTTGCCTTGTTATCTTTTCTCATGTTTTCTTTTGTCTTGTGCCTGTCCCTTCTTTCCTCCTGTTTCCTTCGGCTGATTAGCCTTTGTTCTCTTGTTTATACGTTAGTCCTTTCGTGATGTTTTGTCTGTTACCCAGTTTTTACCTATAAGCTTTTGATAATGTTTTTAAAATAGGTGCTCTAGTTTCAAGCTGTGCTTTCAGAGATGTCCACCTCCAATTATATTGTTGCAAATTTTGTCAGTGTATGTTTTGAAAAGATTTGGTAATAGATGTTATATTGAACTTTATAAAATGTCTTTAAATGTTCGTATTACCACAAGAAGTATTAAGTGAAGTTTGTTAATCAGAGTAAAAGAAACGTTCAGTGGCTATAATAATTGTAACGTTTGTGTTATCATCGAAAACTGTTAGTTATCATGCAGTCATGGAAGTCGTGCTTGAATGGTATATCTAGAATCAGGGGCGTCGATCACGGGGGGGGGGGGGGGGGGGGGGTGGTGGGGGGATATATCCCCCCAAAAAAATGTAGGTTGGGGGGATGGCCTGTATTATCATCCCCCCCAATATTTGGGAGGGTAAACAAAAAATATATATAGTTTCTTATATCGTATGTCTTATGTTAGAAAGTCCTTACTCATTCCTCCATAAGCAAAAGAAGTGCGATCCGCCTTTGGTTTTCTTAATTGTGTTTATCTATAACACGGTAACTCAGAAACAAGTTTATAAAACGTGAAATTGATGCCTTAGGTATGCTCCAGATTGCACAATTTCAAGCCCCAAAATGCAAAAGCTTTCCTACCCCCCCCCCCCCCCCCCCCCCAGGCGCAGATCTACGGGGGGGGGTGGTTAGGGGGTTTAAACCCCCCTCCCCCTTGGGCTGCCAAGTGAAAAATGTGATGTGCATAGAAAAAACGCCATCATTGTGTCCAGACCCACACATTATCCGTATCGTCATTGGGTCAACCCCCCCCCCCCCCCCCCCCCTTAGCAAAATAGCCCCAAAAAAATCGCCTCGCCGCTACGCGGCTCGTGGACGAATTTGCTCCGCATCGTCATTGGGTCTCCCCCAACAAGAGAAAGAAATCGACGCCCTTGTCTAGAATGATGCTTTCATTTAAATAGTAGCCCTTCACACACTCTCTTTACACTATACCCATCCAAGGTAATGAAATGGCACATAAGTGGCGCAAAATCTGGTATCAAGGTCCAGATATTTATTAAAATAACCTTGGAAGAAGCAAAACCTGAACTTAGTAATATTATGTCTGAAGTTTGGCAGGAGAGATGGTCAACATCACATGCAACATTGAAACATGTATTACCTAGTCTCAACTCCAAATCTAGAACTTACCTTCCTAGAAAGGAAGAGAAGATAATAAGACGTTTACGATTATGAGTAATAGGTTTGAATTATGACTCGTCACAACTGGGTTTTTTGTGAGAGATTCCCGTAATATAAACTGTACATCCCCCAAGTATTTAGTAGTATGCCCTCAAAATATATTATGATAGAAAGAGCCATCTCATAACTGCAACGGTACACATGAGCGGAAAGATAATTAATTATTCACAAGTAGTAATATTACTATACACAAAGGAGCACTGTTTCGATTTGTAAACAGGGCAGCTCGTTTTGTAGGTTTTAGAATAAATTTTTTGTGTATATTGTATTTACTAGGAAGTTTAATTATATTTTGTAAAGCAACACTAGCTCAAAGTTAGTTTTGTTTTGTTCATATAAACAACTATATGAACCCCTACTGGCCCTATCTTATGGCATAGGATGTTAACCCCTCCCCCCTCCCCCCCCCCCCCCCCCCGAAGCCCAGTGCTTTCACAGAGAGAGGGGCAGTGATAAGAAGTGCCAACCCTGATTTTTAAAAATCTACTGGATGCAGGATTGAGAGCTCAGAAATCTACACCGCAGTTCAGGCCTTCAAAGTGAGGTTTCATCACCTAACAGCAAAATCGTCGTCATGTAACTTATGCATAATCTCATGTCCATCTACACATCTGTGGCGAGAGTCCATATGGAGAGAAGCATTGAAATGAATTGTAATGTAGTTTTTTATATAAGTATGAATTAGTATACATTTCGTAGTAGCCTATTCCTTAAATTTGTTATATTTTCGAGTGTTAAAATTATAATCATGTAATTTATAACACCCTGTTTGTATGGAGTGGTAGGAATACTGTATTTATAAAGCAATGCTCTCCAAAATATTTCATATTGCCTATTTTTGGTATATTATCTATCAATATAACCCGTACAAATGATGCCTAACAACACATCAGAGGCGGACATCCCTATCATATGTGAGTGGGGGCATCGAAAGGGGTTTGAATATTGTGTATAAATGGACATTTATATTAATCGTAGTCTTAATAATATTGATTTATTTACGGAATGTAAAATTATTTGAACAACACCTTGTATGTTTTTGTGGCATGTTATTATATCTTATTAAGCAGTACTTAGCATATTAACTTATTATTTATTGTTTATAATTTTGAATCCCTTACAATAATGCCCAATCCACACCAGTCGTGGAGTCCTACGTGAGTGGGGCATCGAAAGAGTTTGAATTACTTATTTTGTATAAATAAGAATTAATATATTCGTAGTCTTCATAGTTTTGTTTTTATTACGATTGTTAACTATTTTAAATCACATTGTATGTTTTTGTGGTAATGTATATTATACTATTAAGCAGTAGTGCCAACAATTTTGTAAAACCGTTGCAATGATGCCCAAATCCACAACAGAGGCGAAGTCCACTCTTTGTGAGTAGGGCATCGAAAGGAGTTTGGTGTAGATTATCATTATTTTATAATGATATCATTCATTATGATTAGAAAATATTACATTTGGACTAACATGACATAATAACACCACTAATGTTTGCACTTGATGCTAGGTTTACGTACATGGGGAAAAGTGCTATATCGCGATATTCGTGTGTATATATATAGTAGCTATGAAATTAGAATTATGTAAAGATAATACTTGTAGTAAAAATGTATATTATATATTCAAAGGAAAATGGAATGCTTGTACAACTCATCATATTATGGCTTAATTCCACATGAGAGGCGGGAGTCCCTAGGTGCAAAATGCAAATACCTGTAATGTCTATATTTAGGAAAAATTATAGTCAAAACTATATATATGTTATTGGTGGGAAATATATCGCGATATGCATAGCGGTGCCATTGGATTATATTTATCTTCTTTTTTTGTTTTTGTAAAAGAAAGAGAAACTAAATTGGCAACAATAGTCACCTTTGAACTGATTACTATTAAACTATAGCAACAACAAGAACAACAACAACACATTAACCAGAGGGCTTTATACAGACACGAAAGATGCAAACCCTTTTGCTCGATAATCATACATGCAATTTATAATTATGATACACAAGCAGAATCAACGGTCAAAACAACTATATGTGTTACTCTAATGTAACTAAAATTACTAATCTGATGTTCTATTAGATATGTTCATCTCAAACGTTATTATCTCTCATAAAACTTGAATGTAATTGAAATGATGTATGATATGCATCCATTTCCGAACTAATTTGATACAAAAGGAGAAAAGAAACACATCGTTCTGTCTTAACCCTAATCCCACTACTGGGGGCCTTTTGCCCCCCCCCCCCCCCCCCGTCGTTTTTTCGACACGTTTTGGGAATTCACTCATGACTCATTTTCTCTCAAGTCTCCGCATGTATTTGATATATAATTCACCCCGGTCGGACCTGAGAACTGATTTTACAGGTCGATAATTGCTCGTCCGGTCACAAAAAAATGTAATTTTTGTACAGGTTTCTATGTAATTCCTATATCCGATGCCCATGTAAACTCCAATCTGTTATAATTGTTACTTTGAATATAATTTGGATTATTTCTTTGTTATTAGGTTGATTCATACACTTCAGAGATAAATTCTTCTAAAAAACAACAACACAAACAATAAAATACATTAGAATGAAAACAATGTGGATAAATCGGGGAATACTAATTTGCATATTTATGAAAATTAGTGATATATTTTATCACCATAAAAAACATCGATATGATGGATAACATCATTTGAAAGTATTTTACAGAAAACCGAAGAAATCCTGTAATTTCCTTTTGATATAGATGAAATCCCAATTTTGTTCCCAAAATTCGTCCACAAATTTGCATATTAAACATTATAATTAATTATTTTTAAAAAATAATGGTCAATTTGTTTTTCATCTTATTCTTACTCTACTTGACTTGTTTTATGTGTGTGCCAATTTTCAAGTCGGATCGGTCCATTCGTGCCAGAGATTTGAGGGGGGGGGGGGCCAAACCCCCCCCCCCCCCCCCCCCCCCCAGTGGACTCAAGTGACCAAAATAACCCAGTGGGATTAGGGTTAGAATAACATGATTTTTATACATGTATTCGTTTTCCCCTCTATATGCCGCGCAAAATATCATAATTATGTTGAAGTGCTCTCTACACCAGAATTTTACAATCCCTTTCTTGTCTTATTGTTAACTGAAAAGCCTAATACTCTATAACTTCATAATTTGTTAACCTATACAAATATATTATGAAATATATGTCGGCTGTATTGTTATCCAATGTGCATTTTCATATTAAATCAAAAGTTGTTTTACTTGTGTTCATAAAGGAACGGAGAGTGTTGTTATTGATATGATTGACGAAGTACACATCCCAGGCAGAAACTTCACATGCCTTGCCATGTTTACATGCATTTAATTGCTTACTTGGAATGCAACAATTATTTTTATAAGCAAATCATTTATATGTTTACCTTCTGCAAACTTATGTCTGAAACGTGTGGGACTGAAGACCTTCCTCCGTGTTATATGCCTCCTATAACTGAAGGGACATGAACCAAACAAATACTAAAGTGTTCAAGATGACTGTCATCAGTGTAAAAGCAATTGACTTATAAACTAATAAAGACACAATAAATGAACATAAGTAATGGTAATATTATGTAGAAGAATCTATATACATGTACATGATATATATATATATATATAAGAGTTTAAAATGTTATAAAAGTTATGTATATTTATTAGTATACATATACATATCAGAAGTCATGTCATTGAAATGGTCCATTCAAAACACTGCATGACCATATACACTATCATAATTATCATATATAGTATGAATATGGAATAAAAAAATTATATGTCAATATTTGTTTATACGTCCCGTCGCATTTAGGATGTCCTGTAAAACAGCCTTGTAAACTCTATGGATTAATTCAATAATAATAAGTTACTGTTTTTTATAATCATTTCAGTGTGTGACATTTGACTCGATTTGTTTGCATGTCATACCAATATGGGTTGATTGAGAT
>JBAMJV010009307.1:0-71642 GCA_037951105.1 Echinarachnius parma
AAATCAGGCGTAGGTAAAGGGGGGGGGGCGTGTTGTTATATGTCGTTTTTATTGTTGTTGTTGTTGGTGGTGGTGGTGGTGTTGGTCTATGGTGTCGGTGTTGTTGTTGTTGCTGTTGTTGTTTATGCAGTTGTTACTGGTTATGGTTACTGTTATTCACATGTTGTTAATGTTGTTGTTGTTCTTGTTGTTATATATTGTTTGATATGTTGTAGGTTGGTAATTGTTGTTGTTGTTGTTGAAGTTGTTGCTGTTGTCGTCGATCGTTTCTGTTTTATGTTGTTTAATGTTTGTGTTACTGTTGTTGTAAATGTTAATGTTGTTGGTGTTGTTTTTTGTTAAAGTATACCTTGTTGTTTTTTTTTCATGTTGTGCGTTTTTTGTTGTTATATGTTGTTGTTTTTGTTGAAATATATGTTTTGTTTATAAGTCGCCGTTGATTTTATTGTTAATGTTTTCTTTTCTGTTTTTATTTGTTGGTTTTATCGCGCGCTAAACATATTTTTTATCCGCGAAAAGAAGCGAACATCGGAGGGGGTACGGGTACCTTTACGGGCGATTAACCCACCTCTTATTCACTTTATAGCTACACCACTGTTTCCTATATAGCTAAGACGTTTAGGAGCTTGTTTTACTGTGGAATAATGATAATAATAGATTCATTTTAGAACATTCGAGAGAGCGTTCAGACTAAAATCAGACATGCTCCAGTTGACTCGAGAGACTACTCGAGAGACTACTCGAGAGATTTGAAAACTACTGGGACAATGTTTTTGTCTGGAAAATCCCTAATTTGATTTAAATTTCAAGTTAGGTAAACCCTACAGGGCATTTTGTATTTGTCCCTTCCTTTTCTGGAATTATGAGTTGATTTCCTTTTTATCAGGTGTTTATGTCTTGTGATTTTAATATAATGTTTTATTAGCTATTATATACATTGTAATAAAAACTTTATTTATTTATTATCCAAGTAGATCTGATATATTTTTGAGTTGCAATAAATGACATTACGTTTTATGAGAAAGGAATTACATAAGTTGATATTCATGAATGATTGTACAAATAAATGAATGAATAAATTTAAAAAAATAAATACAAATATCTATTTTAAAAATAATACAAATGTAAAAAAATAGATTAACGAATTAAAAACGAATTTGTCATCAATAGGTTTGTAATTGTGTATACTTTTTTATAGAGAAATATATATTAGTGTACTATATAATATACATGTATATCTATCCATTTGAAACATTCACGGGTGTAGCAAGGGGGCTGGGGCACATACCCCCCCCCCCCCAAAAAAAAAAAAAAATAAAAAAAATAAAATAAAATAAAAAAACGGAAAAAACAGCTGTGACCCAAGACAAATATGCTTGTGGGGGAAAATATACAAAATAAATCGGCAAAGGTATATGTTTATATCGTTTATTTCAGGCACCTATAAAAGTGGTGACGATTATTGTTTCATCGTAGGGTGAAACCCTGCCCCCCTTCATGATAATGCAGCCCCCCCCCCCCCCCCCCTCCCCTCCCCTGGTTTCCCCACTGGAATAATCGTAGCTACACCTTTAGAAACATCTGGTATGACAAAGTTCATTATAATTATTCATTATCTTTCTTACATGAATTTTGTATATCTCGTATAATTATATAGGCTAGTTCGTTCAGATATGGCAACTGGTACAATTTGAACGCGATATCAATCAAGTACCGAATTATTAATGAGACTTGTCATTCTAAGTTATTGACATATTTCAGACTTGCTTATCATTAATTGGATTAAAATATATAAGTAATTAGCCGTTTCCCTCTCTCCTTATCCTCATCCATATTATTTTTCCCGTAGTTTTTCCTGGTATATATACTTTGCACTTTCCGCAGACCGCAAGATTGACTGATAAATCAGGTCAACATTCGAGAGACTATTTTAAAAGTGATTTTATTCGATATTAATTAACAACATTATTACGATCATTATACGAGTTTATAGGAGGGGTCGCTTGATGGTAATGAACTCTCATAACTTATAATTATTATTTCGCATAGGATTACTCTTTAAAACTGACAGCGTCGCCAGATCTATAAGAACAGTGCGAAGAAATTTTAAAAGAATTAAGATTAAATTGTATACAAACAATATTTTATTTTGTTTGGTGTCAATAATTGCAACTGTATCTGGACCAAAATATTTTATATTTAAAAAAAATATATAAAAAAAAATCGCTAGACGTTATACAAAATATTGTTATGTTCATGTTGCTGTTTTATTAAAGAAAATGTTCATGTTATCTGTAGGTTTGTAATAATATGTAAAGTTACGATTTTTTGCTGTATTTTTCTTAAAAATATATAAATGTGCCAATAATAAACAAATGAAAAATGAGCAAAACAAAAACATGAGGCTTCCCCGGGCTTCCCCGAGGAAACTCAATTTTCTTCGCTAATTTTTTAATTTATTATAATTTATATAACTCTAGTAAGTTTCCCCAATGTTAAAAATAATATAAAACAAAAATTAGTTTTGTTTATAATTGTCAGAATGTCACTCTAATCATTTTGGCAGATTGCAATGGCTGAAAAACAAACAGTCACTTGTATCTTTCAAGAATATATAAACATGTTAACACTTTAAAAAGTACAATTGAAATAAATTAAATTTGAAGAACAATTTTCTCACGTGCATGTTGCCGCCGTATAACCTTTCCATCTCTTGGTACTTTCCGCCGAGCCGACGCAGATCCAGACCAGAAAAGTCTTGAAAAGTATCCTTAAAATATTGCCAGATATGAAGTTCCATCCTCTCTTAGCGGCAGTCATCTTGTCAAATATTTCAGCTCATTAATATTGTCTAAACTCTAGTTGTAACTGTGATATTCGTTTGTACTCATAGAAGTTATGAATTGAATATATAATCCCATGTTGCAATTATGTTTAGGACATCTTTCTATCACATCGCCGCATGATGCCTAGCTGGTATGGCTGTGTTGAAAGCAAACGCGCTTGAAGTCTTGAACTAAAAATGTTCTGTATCAGCTCCCGACGAACACATGCAGGACCTGTTAACTCAAGATAATGTTGATGACTAGTCTAACCCTGGGCTAGCAGCCATACTATGCATAGAGCCTCGGCCTCATAAAGATCACAAATTTGCGCGCGCTTTTCGTACCCGCCGTCAGAAGTGCAGAACTGCCGTTAGAGTTAGACCAACATGTTGAGGCTTAACCGTAACCGATCGTCAATTTCCGCCTGTACTTTAATCAGCTTACCCTCTTTCACCCCATATTCAGACTTGTACATTACATACAAGCGAATTAAATTTTGAAGCTCCTTGTTATTATTAAAAAAGAGACACACACACAAAATTAATTTAGAGACTATGACACTCTTCTATAGGAATTGTCTAACAGATATACAGATAGTCTTGGTTGCAATGATAGCATAACTCTGTGTGTCGTTTTTTCCCGCCGTTCGGAAAAGTAGACCAAAAAGTTAAACCCAAACCGTAATCGATAGTCTAGCCATTTCCGCTTGAACTTCACCGAGGGGTCAAATGAAATTAGGCCTAAATTACATGTGAGTCTTTGATCATTGATTAAACGGTGATTACTATTAATAGAATTTATTTCCATGCCTGATAAATTATAGGCCTATAATCTATAATTGTGACAATATGTTTTATGTATAGTTATTAGTTATTACATATTGAGCTGACTAATTAAGATTTAAATTCCAAGTTCAAACTCAAGCTTATAATCAAAGGGTTGCGTTAACGGATATTAAATGTTATTCTATTCAACATCTCGTGTCCGATTGTACAAACATGATAAGTATTGATATATTTAGTCTCATTTTTACGGTGCTATATTGAGTTGGAATAACGTTTTAGGATGTCACGTGATATCGATCTTTACTTATTTTATGTTTTAGATGTCATATTTTGTTGTCATAACGTCACTCGATGTTATCATTTGTTCAATTTGATAGCTTCGGTTTGTTTACTTTTTTATAACTATCGATTCGCTGAGACAAATCACTCAATAATCAGGTTATCAGGCATAGTGACGTGTCTTTCGTGCTTCTTATCGCCGTTATACCGATACTGATATCGATTATAATACGTTTGAAACGAAGGGGACTTAGTACCATACAAAAGTGCATTTCCGCATTCTCGGCAATTATGCGCCGATTTTGTTATCCTTTAATCCACTTTCACTTGTCTGCAGGTGCTGGGTGGCATATAACTAGTTAAAAGGTCTTAGGGTGGGACTGCTACACTGTTAAAGGGATCTAGTAACTTCGTTGAGATGTGCAAAAACTGATGAATGGTTGATGCAATGTATACTGTTGTTATCTCATATGTCCTCAGGGTATTGTGTGAAAATTTCAGGTCAAATGGACAATGTATGGCCAAGTAATGAGCGAAAATGCAAAGTGATATTGGGTGATATTCACCAACTCACTGCATTCACTTTGTACAGGGATGAAAATCTCGCCCGGAGATTTTCTTATCTAAATACTTCAATCATACATATCTTTGTAATGAAAGGGAAATTTGAAAAACCGAAAGCTGTCCCATGATTTTATTGTTAATACGAATACAACAAGGTATAAAGGAACCGCTAGAATTACAATTTTATTTTGAGGATTTGGACAATGTTACTAAGTCCCTTTAAAACGCTGTGTAAACAAATTCAACAACTTGTTGAAATTTTTCAATAACCGCTGTTTGACATTTTTTTTTTTTTTTAAATAATATGCTATAGCGAACAATAGCCCACAAGGTGAAATATAAATCTAACTCTATTATAGGCAAAGAGCGCTATAAAAGACATCCTCATAGGCCAATCAATGGTTCACAGCAGCTTAAGATTTCTGAAAGCCCTCAGATACTTGATGTCCTTGTCAAAAGGTGCTGATGCACACGTGTCTTGAATGATTGAACTCCATTGTTGTTGATTGCGCCAACTATATTCTCTGGCAGACGGTTCCACACATTGACTGCAGCATGTATGAAGCTCCTGCCAGTTGAGTGGGTTCTTGACTTGGGTTCTGATAGAGCATGGCTCGACATTGACGTGCTGGCACGAGTTGCTCTTCTCATGGTGTAAGGTTGGGGAAGCATCGCCTTCAGGTCAGAGGGACACTGGCTGGTATGCATCTTGTAAAGAACAGTTGTGGCAGCTACCTGTCTTCTATGATGGAGAGGAGGAATGTTCATCCAACATATGAACCATCCAACTGTTGTTAAAAACATTCAACAACCCCAGTAGTTTAAAGTTTACACAACTGTTGTTTTAATTTGTTCTACAACTGTTGTTTAGAATAAATTTCAACAATCCCGTTGTTGAAATAGCAAATACAAAACAAGATGTAAAATCGGCAAGGGTAGGATTCGAACCGGGGGCCTTTGGGTTAGAAGTCTCACTCTCTATCGACTGCGCTATCTCGGTTTGCTTGGTTTGCGAAGGGACAGAAGAGGTTTTGACACGGTGATTTTGCGGTCGAAACTATCACGTGATTTAACACGTTTCATCAACGCTTGAACAATGGCCGCTTCACGCAACCCTTCTTCATTCAACTTATCATGCTACACCTAAAGTTGTATGAAAAGATTTAACAACCATTTTTACACAGCGTTTTTTTACACAGCGTTTTAACAGTGTAGTGCCCCCCAGTGCCCCCCCCCCCCCCCCGATAGTTCAGTTTAAAACTGCGATAATTGGGCAAAAGGCACCTAAAAACCATCCAAACATGTAGATATATATTCGGGCAAGTTCGTTTAAAAAGTTAAAGTTCTTTTCGTGCCAATTCTGGCACATAAGGCGGCGCCTATTTACGATTCATTAGCCCTATTATAGCCACACGTCTACTAAAATAATGTAGCGAAAGCTCCAGAAGGGGGCCAGTCCTCTGATTACTCGTGTGATTAACTTTCCCTTCTCCATTATACATGTATAAATGCCGAGCACCTGGCTAGAAGGCCGAAGGTACCATTTTAAAAGTCTTTGGTATGACCCGGTCTGGGTTCGAACCCGGGACCTCCCGTGCATGAGGCGGACACTCTAACCGCTAAAGCCACCATTCGGGCAAAGGCAGATTCAGGTAAAATCAAAACATTTTGGGGGGAAATTGTGTAAATTTTCCGATAGCCGCTAGTGGTGAAGACTTTTTTGGTTAGTTAAATAGTTAGTTTAAATAGTGAGTTAGTAAGGTAGTTAGTAAGTTAGTTAGTTTGTATGTGTTTGTTTGTTTGTTTGTTTGTTTGTTGTGTGTTTGTTTGTTTGTGTGTCTGTTTGTTTGTGTGTTTGCTTGATTGCATGCTTCCTTACTTGTCGGGTGAAATTTGAAAGGGTGATATTCGGGCAAAACAGGCAAAACACTTCGGCCCCCAGCAACAATTAGATAAACTTGCCCCAAGTCAGATGATTTGCTCAAAATATTGGTGTTTTCAAAACTCACAAGTTCTGCATCCCCATAGTTACCCCCACCCATTCCTTTCCGAGTGCATTCGTTGTTTGACATACATATATTTTTGTTAAGGTAAAGGGTTAAACTGAACCCATGTAAACCCTGCCTTTAAGAAAAGAAGCCCGGGGGGTTGGGGGGTGGGGGGGGGTACTCGGATTATAGTCGGATGGGGGTGTGCGGCTGAGACCTCCAAACCCATACCCACATCTAAGGGTCCTTTTGCGAAAAATGGACCCATGTCTAAGGATTTTTTTTCGCCTGCGGCGCATGTTTTGGGTGTATTTCCCAAAACATTTTGTGGTTTTAAGTTAGCGAGCGTAGCGAGCTTGAAAAATGTTGCAATTTCACATCCGCAAATCCCCAAATCCTGTATAAAAGAGGGGAAATATGAAAAAAGGGACCCATGTCTAAGGATTTTTTTGATGAAAAGGGGACCCATGTCTAAGGATCTTTCTTGAAAAAGTCACCCTTCCCAGCGGCACATCCCCGTATACCCAATATACGTGAGTACCCCCCCCCCCCCCCCCCGGGAAAAGAAGAGAGTCAAAACGGGGCCTACATTTTCGATCCGAGCAGAATCTTCTTCAGAGGTTAAATGACGAAAGTACATTTAAGAAAAGAAGACAAGCAATCCTATTAAAATTACGTGTTACCGTACTTTTTAAAGAACATACCGTACCTTTGGAACACAATTGCTTTACAAACACTTGTGAAAAAGTGCGATGACATATGTTTAGAAAAGACGCCAGAAATGTTAGTTTATTCGTACGTTGTGAAAAAAGCTCAACCGACTTTTGTACCATCACGTCTATCTTAATGTTAGCAAGTCAAATGATTGGACTAACAAATTAACAAATAAATGTAAACATTTACCAACAAGATGTATATTAAAATGCATGATAGGCAGATTTCTATATTCACGTTTTGAAATCGATTGTAAGTTTTGTCCATAATTCAACAACTGTGCTGGCGGAATTACTTATCTCAATGACTTTGTGGCTGTAGATAATCTTTTTTCTCACACAACGCGAGAAAATTTGACAATCAACGGACAAACCGTTGCAACCATATTATACGTACGAGGTAAAAGGGCATCTTGAATTGGGGGGGGGGGAAAGTGGTCACATTCGGGCAAACGGCACATCAAATTCGAATTTATTTTTTTAATATATTTTTTGTTTTGCTTATGAGATCAATCGAAAAGGACGATAAATTATGCGGACAAAGGGACCTCAGCCCACGGCAAAAAGTGCCTGTTCTTTAAAGCAGTGTTATGCCCGGCGCAGACAGAGCCGACTCGACCCGATCCGACTGGTTTTCAGCCTGATTAAATCAGTATGTGCTGCCTCAGGACTCCGATTTTTTCAGTCAGGCGCCAGTCGGAGGTCATTCGAGGCCGATTCAACATGTCGGATCGGCTCCGACTGAGCGTAACTGACTCTAGCCTGACTGAAAACCAGTCGGATTGGGGCGAGTCGGCTCTGTCTGCGCCGGGCTTTAAACTAGCTTGGGACTCAACGTGACAAAGATTTAAACAATGAAAGATTTTATAATCATGTCATTGAGTAATTGAGATCTGTTCATCGACTCACACAAGATGGCGGCATACAAATGTAATTACGTGAAACATGCATGCCCAGGCCCAAGCTTATTATAATTTTGCTTATTTGATGTGAATGAAATTGGTGTTCGGAGAGATCTTTTGTGATCTCTGCATCACTATATAAATCCTCCTGCAACATCAATGTATATATGATTAATCCACCAAATGACCAACCAATTGATCGAGCAATCAATTAATCAATTAAATTAATCAATGAATTAAATCAATCAATCAATGAATTAAATCAATCAATCAATCAATAAATTAAATCAATCAATCAATCAATTAAATCAATCAATCTATCAATGAATTAAATCAATCAATCAATCAATGAATTAAATCAATCAATCAATCAATCAATCAATCAATCAATCAATCAATCAATCAATCAATCAATCAATCAATCAATCAATCAATCAATCAATCAATCAATCAATCAATCAATCAATCAATCAATCAATCAATCCAATCCAATCCAATCCATCAATCAATCAATCAATCAATCAATCAATCAATCAATCAATCAATCAATCAATCAATCAATCAATCAATCAATCAATCAATCAATCAATCAATCAATCAAACAATCAATCAATCAATCAATCAATCAATCAATCATGTATGGACTATAAATCAGTCAAACCACTGGTGTACAGATCCGGGGCTTTGGGGCCTTCAGACTCGACTCCCCCACACACAAAAAACCCAACCAACAACAACAACAAACAAACAAAAGGTTTGGGCTCATTACGCCACTAAGTCAAACAATAAGCAAACCCTTCATCAGTAAAACAATAAGCCATCACATCCATTTGTTAATTCCTCTTCTAGAGAAGGTCAACAAAATGATAATACAAGACACAATAATATTTCATTCCCTTCACAATTTATTAAATGCAAATAAAGGAGATACAATACTGTATAGCAATGCATAGCAATTGGATGTCTAAATATTACCATTTTTACTAAAGAAAAATACACACACTTTTTATCAGATGTTACACACCCTTAGAACACGACTTCAGCAATGCAAGAAATTGTGCTGTGCACAAAATTACACATCGACAGGACAAAGAAGTATAATCACATTACTTGATAATATTGTTGGAGGAAAAATGTCAAAAGTTTGTTTTGTATGTGAAATAACAGCAGTCATGTGTGTATGTATGTATGCCTGATTGCCTGGTAATATAAAAGTTTACTCGAAAGTAATCAAGAAATAAACATATCTTTATAGATTTGATATAAAAGCATTACAATTGATTAAAGTGAATTGAAATAGTTTATTGAATTTCCACTTTCATGAAACAAACGTGTAACACTCTCCAAACCATTATTTTTTTTCTTCTTAATTTTTTCACTGATATCTTAGCCTAAACTATTATGTTTGACATAACATTTTCAGACATTTGTTAAATAAAGCATAGATAATTACATAAACTCATACATAATTTTCCCAACAAATGTTTTGTACACAAAAACAAAGTACCTAAGTATGCAAGATTTTGAATCTTGATATGCACACAAAATGTAATATAATACACAGATAGCTTATCGCCTCATTTCAAAGTACAAAATAAGTCGCACATTAGACACAGCTGTAGTGGAAAGACATAGAGAAGACGATATTTAAGTGAGTGCATAAATAACTACACCAACATATAAGCAAACAAACAAATTACGATAATAGTGACATTTGACACATCTATATACAATGTAAGGTCAAACCTTGTTTATCCTGCCAACACAGGGTTCATATATTTATTTTCAAGTCAAATTTCATGACTTTCCAGTACATTTACAGCAAGAATTCCATGATTTTTTCCATGACTTTTTACAAAGATAAACAATGTTCTTTGACCTCTTTCAGTACTTTTTGTGACAAATTGGTCGTATTTCAGTGCTAAGAAATTTTGATAACAGGAAATTCCATGACTGTTCATGACCCATGATATCATTTTACAATTTTTTCCCGACTTTCAAGGCCTGGAAAACACCCCTTGGTTTTCCAGGGGGTGTTTCACCAAGACACCAATTTGAACTTAAAATTATGGTATGCGATTTGTAGGCTTGTAATAAAACATATTCCTAAGCAAAACAAATGCAATTATTTGAGTCTTCTAAAATTAAAATTAATTATATCAATGACTTCAAGGCTCCTTGATAATAACAAATATTACTGTTATTTTTCAATCAAAATGTATGCCTTTAAAAAAAAAATCAATCAGTTTACAAAGAAACAAACATCTTTCCATAATAGTTAGGTCCAACTTACGATTTAAGTTCAACTTTGAATCTTTGTGAAACGTCACTCAGGGCCCTGTATAAGCCCTGCAACAGCTATTCAGAATCCTCTATTAACTGGCCATGATATCGCAATGTGTTCTCAGTATTCTCCATTGATCAAAAATCTTGCTTGAAGCTCCTTGTCTATGTTTTGTTTCATTTCATTTCCATTTCAAATAGAGTCATGAATTTTTTCAAGGTCGTAGCAACAATTAAATACATTATACCAATTATGTTGAGCAAACATCACATATCAGGCTGAATTACATGTGAAAATGGGTGACAGTCCTATGCCCCGTTACAGGAGGAGTTACGATTGATTGTAAAGTTGCAGTTAATTGCAAGTCAGAAAATATGCACATTCGATCTAATCAGATTTGCACATTTTAGTCACATGTTCTGACTCACAATTCATTGCAACTTTACAATCGATTGCAACTCTTTCTGCAACGGGGCCCTGGTAAGGCTGGATAGACAAAGGTCGCACTGTACAGCATTCATAAGGAATATAGAAATGCCACTCTTTGAATAGTGCCATTCACCTCTTCCTCAAATACCATACACTTGCAATTTTTAAAATCCCTTTAGAGTATCTATAAAAAATTAATTACATTTAATGTACTTTCAAAAATATAGATTAATTACAGAAAATGGGGAGCCTATTATGCAACACAACCAAACCTGACAAAAATAAACACCTTTTTTCAAAAGAATTCTTACAATACTTTTTGAACAACAATTATTCACACTCCAAATTTCAAGGTGGGTTCTACTTTGTCCTTGATCCGTAACTCGATCATCAGCATCTATACATACTTTCCTAATGGGTGTCTAAACAAACCAAATGTTATGGATGAGTTCAGATATAGTACTATTCACCCATGATCATTTCTTAAACCATTCCCTTCGAGATTCTGAAATGTCCATTGACTTTGTACACAACCCACCCGGCTCCCGTAGTCAAGGGGTTAATGAACCTGTTCCCTTCTACATTATGCAATGACCTAGAGTAAATAATAACAGGGCATACCAGGTTCCCGTAGGCAATGGTTAACAATTAGCTATACATGACGAGGTATGAGAACATAAGGATCTCTCCCGGATTTTCGGCCGGATTCGGGTCTTTGCCGTTAAACCAACCAAAGTAGTTGATGGAGTTTGAGCCCCGGAGGTCCAGCTGAGGGGTGATGTCCTGCACCCATGGGTCCACCTCTCGCCCATTGCACCACCCGTCCCTGCCATACAGCCAGGTTCCGTGCTCATTGGGGGTTACCCCCGTAGGAGTGCGCTTCGCGCAACCAAGAGGAGTGCCTGTAATGGAGGGTAAAGGAAAAAACATAAAAGACCTAAATTATTCCATTTCTTTTCGTCAGGTTCATTTTAACTGATTGTGTTTTTCAGTTACACATCATCAAATAAAGCACTATGGGCACTGATTTACAGCTAGGTTCCATGCTAACTAGGGGTTATCCGCGCCCCCCCCCCCCCCCCCCCTCCAAAAAAAAAAAGGTTTGCTTCACACAACCAAGAGAAATGAAAACAAAAATGTCTAGTAAAAGAAATACTTCAGTATTTGTGTGAAAGTGTGATTCATTAGTATGCTTGATTATTTAAAGAAGCTCAATGGTATTATATTTGAAAACTGTTGGCAAGTGGATTTTTTTTAGTTGGGCAAGTGAATATGTGATATTCTTGCCCGACTGGGCAAGCAAAAATTCTTTCTTCCCAGAGCCCTGCTGTTATTATTACTTTCATTATCAATATCAATACATACCTGCGTTTGAGAAGGTGATGACATTGGGGATGCCGTTGACGATGAAGTGATGCGAAGTAACACAGAACTCCCCACAACCATTGTTATCACTGCCATGACCAGTTATCACTGCATACAAGACCACCTAATAAGGATATTTTAACAGATGAATTAAAGATAAAATTGCATTTGGGCAGACAGATTTCAAAGAAATCTAATTAAATTGTAGTTCCACTCTGGATTTTTGTTGCTTTCAAAGGTGCTGATGACCTAGAAGGACTCTCACTGAAGATTTGGGCTCTACGGTAATAACTTTCTCTTTTTATTTAACTCTACAGAACACTAGCGCGAAGCGCTAGCGTTCTAGGCCCACCTAATACGGGACCGAAAATGAAGTTTTTGTGTGCAGGCTAATTGTGCTTAAAATTATACATATGATACGGTACTTACCACCGATTCAATCTCCAATATGTGATCCAACTGTCCGGTGGATTAAAATTATGATTTTTCCCTCCATTCCACTAAAAATCAGTGATTTATGCGCCTCCTCGACTTCTCTCCGTGTGTTAGCGCGACTCCAAACAGATTTTGAACGAAAGATGATCGCGATGGACGCCGATGCGAACGGCGCCATGCGATACACATGAATATGCTATTACCGCGCGTACAGCACATATTGGAGATTGAATCGGTGGTAAGAACAGTATCATATGTATAATTTTAAGCACAATTAGCCTGCACACAAAAACTTCATTTTCGGTCCCGTATTAGGTGGGCCTAGAACGCTAGCGCTTCGCGCTAGCGTTCTCTAGAGTTAATTGCAGCCAAGTTACTTTCTGGGAGGAATTTCCCTTTTAATCCAATTAAATTACTATCAAACATTCAGCATGACATTACAAGTAACATCTGTAAAACGAATTTGGAGGGAGAATGGAGAAGTAATGTAGACATGCATAGTAGTCTGGGCCTGATTTCACAGAACGTTCAAAGCTATGTTCACAGTTCATAAAAAACCTTGAAATAACTATGATATTTATGACTGGTGTGTTTCATGACAACCTCTTAGCTAAAACACCTCTGACCCCAGAGGCAGCCTCTGAGTGGTTATTTCTTTTGGCAATGAAATAAAGGAAGAAAAAAGGAACTTTAAAAAAGAATACCTTTTGCGTATTGGCTGGAGGATTGAACTTCATTGGTTTGTAGTTTGTGTTGTACGACTGGTTGAATGTCCCGCCCTGAAACAAGGGCAGGATCTGCCGAGGTTGGCCCCTAACACGACCTGGATCAACGAGAATACAGTTAAGTTAGTTAAAGACCTTCCCGTGCCAATGTTGGCACATAAGGCGGCGCCTATCTCCGATTCATTAGCCCTAGGCCACACGTCTACTAAATGTAGCGAAAGCTACAGAAGGGGGCCAGTCCTCTGGTAACTCGTGTGATTAACTTTCCCTTCTCCATTCTATAAATGCCGAGCGCCTGGCTAGAAGGCAGAAGGTACCATTTTTAAAGTCTTTGGTATGACCCGGTCTGGGTTCGAACCCGGGACCTCCCGTGCATGAGGCGGACACTCTAACCGCTAAGCAACCATGCTCGGTCTTTATGACTTTATGAGAATACAGTAGTCCCCACTTAATCGGGTTGGCCTTTTCAGGGTATATTTTACCTATTTAACAGGTGTACCCAAATAATATTTCCTTTGAAATGTTTGGTCAAATCCTACACCTTTAATAGGTGTAGCCCTTTAAATGTTACCCCTTTAAAACGGAGATTACTGTAACCTGATAATCTTTTTTTTAAATCTAAATGTATATCAGAGCACATTTGTGAATGTTAAATTTTGAAGAAAAAAAATTCACTATTAAAGGGATAGTTGAGTATTGGTCATACTTAACTTTAGTAAGCAAAAACTGCACCATTACGGTACAAACTAATAGTTGTAACTCCACCATGCTCGAAAAGTATACACAATTACAAACGACTGTTATCATCATTCAAAAAGAGCCATTACAACTCAAGAGGGCGCTCTCTAAAAAAAACTCCTTGGTTTTAGCCATTTTTCATACAAAATTGTGCATTTGATGTTTTGTTAAAATAATGATTCAATAGAGATATCATCAACAACTTTTTAAAAACCTATTTAGATTTTTTTCAAAGTAGTCTATATAAGCTTTTTAAAAAAAATTTCTAAAAAGTCAAAATGTTCCCTGGCCGGAAGACTTTTGAATAAAAATATGTTTATGGATATTTCAGCCGTTTCTGAACCGATTTTGATCAAATAAAGTTTATTCTGTCATTAAAATTGTATGTTCTTTCAAATTTGACAGTCAGTTTTTCATTATCTCACAAAAAAATATTTTGTGAAGTGCCCTCTATACCAAAACTCAACTATCCCTTTAAACAATTTTTGCAGCAGCACCAGGTCTATGTAATTATAAATAAGAATGGCAATATCACAAAATATAAATTAGTGATGATGATGATGGTGGTTGTGATGATAAAAATGTCAATGATGCTGATAATAATGGTGATGATCATCATGTACCTGAGGCTGACCGATGGAGACGAAGATCAAGAGACGGTTTCCATGGCGCCGCCCACCAAGCATCCAGCTTCATCTGGAAGGTGCACGTATTGGATGTGAAGAGAGGAGCTAGCGGCGTCACATCCGTCAACCAACGTCCTATGCGCCTGAAAGAAGGAAGAAGTTTGTAAATTCCAAAACAATAATAATAATTTTGTACAACAAAGGGACTGAGATTGTAACTGAGAGTGTGATTCTGTAAATATAAATTATTTAGCTTTCATGAGACAAAAAAACTTTGATTTAGGCTCGTCGACACTATACCTTTTTTTTCAGTGGCCCGGTCGGGCCAGTGAAATAATTGCTTCCCCTTTTCTGTTGGCCCGAAAGGAAAAGTTACTGGCCCGAAAAAAATAATTTCATGAGTAAACTTTTTACTATTCAAAATATCACTCTTTCCTGATCAAACCTTTGATTATAGATGAAGCAAGACGTGGAAGAATACAAGATTTTTCTAATTTTGTTCATGTTGGGTTGGAAATATGCTTGCTCGATCGGGCCACCAAAATATGACTTTTGTACATTTTTGCTGGCCCGAAGTGCAATTTCACTGGCCCTGGGCCAGCGGGCCAGTGCGAGCTTCGAGCCCTGTTTAAAACATACACTGCAGGACTATTCCCAACAATACTCAGGCTGAAGTCTGTGGAGAATGCATGTTATACCAATCAATAATATCAAACTGTCTTCAATGAATTAAATAATGAATAATTTCTTTAATTTGAGGAAAAGTGCTAGAGATAAGTAACATATTCTATCAAAACCATACTCTCTGCCTGACTTTAAATTGTTGCATGTTATTTTATCATTCATTATTTGTAAATAGAATGATATTGATACAGCTAGTAGACAAACAACTACCAACTTCATACAGATGTAAAGTTTCATTTCGTGGAAAGAGTTATTGCATCAGTAGTACAGTAGAACGAGTAGTACAATTTGTTTAAACTAGATGAATATGTAATCCTAAGGAAAAGAAATCTCATATTGGATTGTTTTCAAAGATTATTGTAGTCCTCCATTGTATTCCCCCATCCTTTTGTTCTTGTTCACTCCAGCTTGTTGCTGGTCGCACCTTCCACCCACCTGTTTATGTATATAATCTAATGTTGAGTACAGTTAGCCGTCATTTGTACGCCCGGAGAAGAATCTGCCAGATTCGATAGCTCGCAGCTTCATTGATTTACATTTCAAAGATTATTGTTTATAAATGGGAGTAAAGGGAGGAGGCGTATTTACCTTCTGAATGGGGTGATCCACCGTCCAAGTTCCATTCCACAGAGAGGGGAAGACTTGTTGCAGCAGATGTAGAGCTGAACTATGTGGTCCCAGGGCGGACAAGTCTCATCTCGCGTACCGGGGCAGGACAGGGAGGCATCCAGCTCAATTTGACTTACATCTGTAAACAAATTAATACATTAATTAGTAATCTTATCAACCAATCGTTGTAGTACCAATCAGTCAGCTGATTCATCATTCAATTCATCAATTGATCAAGTAAGCAATCCATCAATCAAGTAGGTGAACATTTAATAAAATAATTACTTTATCAATCAATCAATCAATCAATCAATCAATCAATCAATCAATCAATCAATCAATCAATCAATCATGTATGGACTATAAATCAGTCAAACCACTGGTGTACAGATCTGGGGCTTTGGGGCCTTCAGACTCGACTCCCCCACACACAATCAATCAATCAATCAATCAATCAATCAATCAATCAATCAATCAAACAATCAATCGCTCAATCAATCAATCAATCAATCAATCGTTCAATCAATCAATCAATCAATCTATCAATCTATCAATCTATCAATCTATCAATCAATCAATCAATCAATCAATCAATCAATCAATCAATCAATCAATCAATCAATCAATCAATCAATCAATCAATCAATCAATCAATCAATCAATCAATCATGTATGGACTATAAATCAGTCAAACCACTGGTGTACAGATCTGGGGCTTTGGGGCCTTCAGACTCGACTCCCCCACACACAATCAATCAATCAATCAATCAATCAATCAATCAATCAATCAATCAATCAAACAATCAATCGCTCAATCAATCAATCAATCAATCAATCGTTCAATCAATCAATCAATCAATCTATCAATCTATCAATCTATCAATCTATCAATCAATCAATCAATCAATCAATCAATCAATCAATCAATCAATCAATCAATCAATCAATCAATCAATCAATCAATCAATCAAACAATCAATCAATCAATCAATCAATCAATCATTCAATCAATCAATCAATCAATCAATCAATCAATCAATCAATCAATCAATCAATCAATCAATCAATCAATCAATCAACCAACCAACTAACCAACCAACCAACCAACCAATCAATCATTCGATCAAATTACCAATCAGTCACTTGGTAAATCAAGCAATTCATCAAGCAATTCATAAATTGACCAAGCAAGCAAATTACCAAATAATCAAATAATCAAATAATTAGTATATAGCAAAATTGGTCAAGAAATAAGAAATGGACAACATCTCAGAATTACATGTATACAAATTTGTGGAAAGAATGACAAAAATAATGATATTTGGTTTTTTAAACTGTTCTACTTGTTTCTTTAAAGTGGCAGGGAAAATGGTATATTTGGGGACAATTTGTTAATAATCAAAGGCAAGATAGATATTTTCTTTAAATGTCTTACCAGTAAGTGATGGAATGCTAACCGTTGTCACAATGCCTGTTTTACCCTGCAAAATTGTTGAATTGATGATTGGGATGACTTCCACATCCTGCGATAAATTCCCAAGTATCTCTGTCTTGTAGTCGAACCTTGAGGAAAGAATACAACAAGGCAAAAAATATTCAAACTGAATGAAACAGCAATAACCATAAACATCAACAATAAGTCCTTGTATTTGTATGTAAAATAAATTACCAACAATTCAAACGATTCTGTCGTGGTCCTAAAAATACTCTGGCTGGGATCTATGCAAATGAGCAAAGTAAAGAGGAAAGTTATGGATGTGGGGGGGGGGGGGGGTAGGGGCATGGTGTGGTTTGTGAAACAGAGGTTGAGGGCAGGGCTTGACACTTTCACTTGCCTGGGCAAGTACAAATTAACAAGAGACAAGGAAAATCTACTTCAGTCAGGTAACTAACATTTATGTTCAACTTTGAGAGAAAACTGTTATTCCTTTACATATAACTCCTACTAGATACAATTAAGTGACAAAGTTGCCGAGCAGATCAACCCACCTATTAAACGCAATTAAGCTTTCTTTGGTTTCAATTTGGGTTTTTTGCAAGAAAAAATTGAAAACTTATGGTTTGACTTGCCCAACACAGTGTGGAGGATTGATAAGGGGACAGGGAGAAATGCACAAGTTTTAGCAGTCAAAACAAGAACAAAGAAAACGGAAGCATTAATTACCACTGTGCTTGCCAGACAAAGAATTCAAATGATGGGTAGAGGAGCCATCCGATCTCCGCCAGCAAACCCTGCCGATCTATCGCAAAGTAGAAGTTCTCACATGGTGTGGTTTGGAAACTCACGTTGAGAGAGGCCGTCTGCAAACTGTTTCATGATGTTGGAAGTGAATTAGAGATATATAAGCAAGTTAAATCAGTCTATACACTAGAAATAAAGTTGATAAAACAAAACTTATAAGAGTATTCATCAAAAGCTTTACAATTTTATACAAATCAAAGGGGGAAGGGGTACCATAATAATTTCCCAAATGCAAATACTTTTTAATTTAATAGTTTATACAACTGAAAGAAAAAAATTGCGATACCACAATCATAATCTGCTAATCTATTTTCCCCTGGCTCCTACATGTACCTTTGAATAAGTTCCTTGCTGTACGGAATCATGGTAGCTGGAATGGACGGTGGAGAGTCGCATGCGCTGCCCTCACAGTTCATATCTTGCACAGGTTCCCTGGGCTTGCTGTACACGATCACTCCAACTGCAGAAGATTTCTGCATGTTTATCACCTAGTGTGAAATCATTTAGAATCGGTTGGCAAATTTAATTTAGTCACGATTCAATATCAAATGCAAAGAATGAATGTTGGGATTTATATTGCTTGTTAGTTTTTAGTTAAAGTTCTTCCCATGCCAATTTTGGCACATAAGGCGGCGCCCATCTCCGATTCATTTTACCTAGGCCACACATCTACTAAATGTAGCATTTAAGCTACAGAAGGGAGCCAGCCCTCTGGTAACTCGTGTGATTAACTTTCCCTTCTCCATTATATAAATGCCGAGCGCCTGGCTAGAAGGCAGAAGGTACCATTTTAAAAGTCTTTGGTATGACCCGGTCTGGGTTCGAACCTGGTACCTCCCGTGCATGAGGCGGACACTCTAACTGCTATGCTACCATGCTCGGTTTATATATTGCTTGTACTGGGTGTTAAATAAAACTCCTGGCACTTTTGATTTTGAATGATTCAAAAAGTATTTCGTGGATTCTATTCATATTGAAGCAGAAGATTAGCCGAGGAGTGTACATTTTGATCCAAAAAAATATGTCAGCAAAATCATATTCCTTTCCCCCCCCCCCCCCCCCCCCTAAAACCTAAACCTCAAAATCTTTATCTACTTTATCAGTAGTTACAAATGGCATGGAACCTTTTCGACAGGGACATAGATACTAGGATTTTGGGGGAAACCTAGGGCAAAACAGGTTTATGTTTGTTATAAATCATGGTGATTTCTAAAAAACCAGCCAACCTGTTATTTATGAATTACAGATTTTGACTGCGGTCTGTTCTACTGAGATATGGTTCTCATAGATATTCTCTGCATTTTAAATAAATTTAGTTCATATACCTTTGTATTAAAACTGCAGTTCCCATCAATGACCACCGCAATCTTGTCGGCAACGTCTTTCCTGATCTGGCAGCCATCATCGGCCAACACGACTGCCTGAGAAGACGAAAACACGATCGGTGGAGACGGGAGCCAGTCATAACGGGCATCTAGTCGCTTCAAGATAATCGGTGCAGTGTTGCCTGAAAGAAGAGTTTCATGAAATTTAGCAGAAATTCGAAAATACTCAAATGAGAGCTATTCTATTCCATCATACTAGTCCATGAGTTTAGTCCCTGATCTAACAGCCATGGTCAAGCCAAGACGACCGCCAGAGAGGACGAAAACATGATAGCTGGAGACTGGATCCGAGACATTCATAACAGGCATCTAGTCGCTTTAAGATAATCGGTGCAGCGTTGCCTGAAAGAAGAGTTTCATGAAATATAACCAAAACAATTAGAGGATACATTGGAGAACTATTCTATTCTAACATGTACACTAGTCTATGTGGTTTAGTTTTGCCTAGAAAAGGGTAAGGAAATTAAGAGATCAAAACTAACCCAGGTTCTAATGTAAGAATGGAGCCATCGTCATTGGAGTGTCAGCACGAGTGTTAGAGTCAAGTCCTCAAGACCATGATTTCCATTTTTATTTCGCTAACATGCATTCTCCATATATACTCTAGTCTAAGTATTTACGGAACCGGACCTAAATTGGTTCAAATGATCTTGAATTTATAGTCTTTGATGAAACCTGTCCTCCTAGCTTTGAGGTAAATTTCTGAACTTTCTTTCACAAGGATTGACAAATCTTTTAACGTGGTTTTTAATTCATACTTTACCTGAACTTGACCTGAAGACAGCCTGAGTGAGGCCGCATCCTTCCGCTGGTAACCCAATATTCCAGGGGTGGCCGCGTCCATGGTCCTCACAGGCCCAGCTCATCATAACCCCCGGGATCCAGTTCCCAAGCTGGTAGGTGGGCGTGGTCACAAAGTGGAGTCTGTCCCTCAGGGATGACCGAGCAGCTTTACTATATAGTCAGTGATATGCAAAAATTATAATAATAATAATAATAATAATAGTACCTGAAGATGTCCTGAAGACAGCCTGAGTGAGGCCGCATCCATGGTCCTCACAGGCCCAGCTCATCACGATGCCCGGGATCCAGTTCCCAAGCTGGTAAGTGGGCGTCGTCACAAAGTGGAGTCGGTCTGTCAAGGATGCCCACACATCTTTACTGTTGCCATGACGAAATGCAGAGAAAGAGAGGCGAAAGTGGTTGAAACTTTGAAAGGCCATAAAATATTGATGAACTGGTTACAATAAAATAATCATGTGCATGGTTAGAACTTTGTGTTTTTATAAGCTGTCAGCAAGTACAGCTCATGACGCCTGGGATCCAGTTCCCAAGCTGGTAGGTGGGCGTCATCACAAAGTGCAGTCGGTCTCTCAGGGATGCCCACACATCTTGACTTTTGCCATGATGAAATGCAGAGAAAGAGAGGCGAAAGTGGTTGAAAGGCCGTAAATTGATTGACAATGTATGCAACTAGTTTGTTGATATTTTAAGTTAAAAAAACATTGTCATATTTATTTCTATTCTATTCCCTTTCCCACATTTTAAAATGTTGTTTGTTCATAAAAAATAAAAATGTGACTAAAGTTTAATAATATATTCACCCTTTTCTGTTTACTTATAGTTCCTTGTTTATTTATAACTAAGATTAAGCTTGTACAAATTTACAAACAAATAATACAAAAAACTTTCATTGCATTGGTTGGGGTATTCAATACAAGATTAAAGATGTTCTACCAATCTTATTTAAATTAGATGTATGTGTTTTATTTATTTATTGTGTAATCTGTATTCTGTAGTTAATAGATCACCTTATTTCATCCCTCTTCATCATCTCTTCCATGGCAGCATTGATCTGATTCTGCATCCAATAGGCATCCTCCCTGGCGTTGTTGCTAGGCGACATGAACACATAATTCACTGTATCTGGACTTGACGCAATTGCCTGCAGAGAACTGGACGACGTCCACAGACATTCCAAGAAAGCTGAGCGATTGTCAAAGGTGTGGAAGATGAAAGATTCATTCTGGAATCGCAGACTCGGATACGTCAAGATCCCTGTGATCGTATCAAGAGTGAAATTTTGCGCTGGTTGCCCAGGGAGAAAATCATCAGCGGATCCAAGATTTGTGACGTCGAACGATTTGGTCGGCTTTTCAAAGGCATAACTGAAATGATCAGGATTCTTCAAGTTTCTATTTGCGATCTTGATCTTGTTACTCAAGGTCTGCCATTTTATTGCTTCGTTGTCATGATCAGGATCAGCGAAACCTTTATATCGGTCCTTTCTTGCTGTTTTTGTATTGAACCATTCTTCTTTATCAAACCTTGATAGCGATGAGCCATTACCAAGAGATCCACTGGGAATAATAATTCCTAGTAGTACTAGTAGGACGAACAACAAAAGCATGGGTCGACACGTCATGATGATGATGATGGTGACTGATGGAGCAGAGAAATGGAGAAGAGCAGATGCAGATCTATAATTCAGTATTCTTTCTAGAACTTAGATTAGAAGTAGAAGGTCGAAGGATTGATTAAGTTGAAAATGAATCTAGAATTCTAAATCAATATAGATCTAGACTAGAAATTCATTCCTTCATTTCAATTTACTGATCAATATCATGTTATGAACACTTAGTGCAAGGTCATCAATTCAGAAGACCATACAACTCAGTGCAGAGGCAGAGCTCAATGTGATTTGAGTACAAATATAATTGCATGCATGCATGAATTGCACGGGTGAGATAGTCAGGTGACTCTTGCGTGGTCATGTGACAATTCCTCTCTAGCTTCGCGCACACACCACTCGTGGTTTACGCACTGAACTCTACCCAGAGTTCAGTGGGTTTACGTCGTCGTTCGTAGCGGCACGCGCGAATCAGTCGAGTCATGTGATGAGTTGTTTTTTCAATTCACTGATTATAATAATTTACATACCTTCAATTTGTGTTCAACTTCGATTCAATCTTCGATCGAGCTACTAGAAGCAGAAGGTGCATTGGCATCGTGACTATCAGCAGGCAGGAGCTAGTAGGTAAGGAACCGGAAGATGAATTGGCATTTGCAACGTGCGCTTGCTGACGCCTAACACTTTTTAATGTAACACTTATTTATAATTTATATAACTATTAATAACAGTAACATTTTTTAACACTAACATTCAATCATCTTGACTCTTGTCTTGACTTGAGTCTTGTCTTACTTGAAATGATTTCAATTTTGATTTCAAGAAATTAAGAATCAAGTTGCAAATTGGTAAACATGAGTTTATGTGATTGTTGTTGACTGCTTTGTTGATTGAATTTATTGCTGGGAATGTTGTTGAGCTCTTATCAAACTCAAAATTAACATTCTTGATGAGCTATATTTCAGTATTGACTATTATTTTAAGATAATGGAGTGTTTTCACTAACAATAGCTACACTAACAACTACAGACAGTGTTTTGTTTTGGGGTGAGACTATCGCTATTTTGTAAGATGTGGATTGAGAACTGATGCATGGCCATGGACATGGTACTGGTAGAAAGAAAACAAAATGAAGGGAAAAGAGATGAAAAGAAAGAAAAAGAAAGTATGATCATACTTTCTTTTTCTTTCTTTTCATCTCTTTTCCCTTCATTGAAAGACGACAAATTGTGAAAAGAGAAAGTGCTCTAAATATATATTAAAACCTCCAGTTTAAATTCTGGATGGAATATTTTAGATGGGAAATCAACCAAGAACCAAGAACGAATATTATAACACAAATAGTGGGTAAATAAAAAATAAAATGATGCCTGGCTTCAACTTGAAGGAAGCTAGGCCTAGGGGGAAAATAAAATTGTAAAACATTCTAATTGGAACAAATAATGTTGCAGGTCAGGCAGTCTAGTCTAGATCTATGAAAATAATTTTCAAAGAAAATAATGAGGATTGGAGAAGTTATTAATATTTTAAATGTAAAAAAACAATTGATAGCCACTAAATCTGACCTATAGCCACCAAATTTAGGGTTAGGGTTAAGGTTAGGGTTGAAGTTAGCGACCCAAAATAATATATCCCCCTAAAGTGCAGGATTGCTGGATTTACCTGGCTAGTTTTATAACCAAAGAGCAAAGTTGGCACTGGACTGGCCTGCTGGCTGTTCCGGGGCGGCAGCAGTAGGCGCGCCCCTAGCTTAGGGAATGCTAGGAAGACACATTTTCATTCATTTTTGGACATTATCATTGAACATGTCATGCTCATCTGATAATGTCCAAAAATGAATGAAAATGTGTCTTCCTAGCGGTCCCTGTGCTAGCGCGCCCCACTAAAAATGGCTTTGAGCATAAAAATAAACAAATGCCAAATTTTACTTGCCAAAATAATGGGCAATAGAATGTATTGACATTTTTAATGTTTTTCTTAGTTCGTAGCCAAAAGATTCAGGTTTCATGCCACTAAAATGGGATAAATCATGTTTTTATCTCACCGACAGCACATCTACTATTTAAAGTAAATGGTCCAGTCAGCTGGACTGCCCGACAGGACTCTTTTAAATTGTTCACACTTTGCCGGGGCAAATGGGCTAAAGAAAATGAAGGTATTAGTAGTGTAATTTGTTCTTACTGCCATTTATTACAAATATGATTATTACCCTCATTTTACATTCACTTTCATCTACTCTACAGATTTTCTGCATTCCCGTCCAATCCTGATTGATGCTAGACAACCAGTGTTCCACATGCCTTGGCCCTCTAGGTGCCATGTTCTGAAGAAAAGCAAAAACAAAAACAATTGTACAACTACAGAAACCATATTTTTACACATGGTCCTAAAGGGATTAAGAAGAAGTTGAAGGACATCATTTTAGCCAGGACCGGAGGGTGTATAATTGGACTTGGAGTATAATCTTTGCAAAGGGGACACAGTTTGGAATAGACTCAAGATGGGGTCTCTGTTCCGCGGAGAAAAAATGTGCCTGGCTCAGCTGTTTGTCCAGTCCGAGGCTGCATATTCCTGTCTCTCGGAGCTGGGTGAACTGGGCTTGGTCCAGTTTAGAGATGTAAGTACTGTAACTTTCCTTTTCTGCTCAGACAGAACTCTTGTGTATGGCCTAGCTGTTCATTTACTCCAAATTCGTATCTACATAGTCTGTCTGGGCTTTGGGAATTGAGGCTGGTCCAGTTTAGAGATATGTGTCAGCTGTAGCTCATAGCTCTAGAATATTAATAATGCTTGCAATCAATAAGATTTCTGATAGAGATTATGGTAGAAAATGTGAATTGGCCCAGTTGTTTGTCTTCCGACTCAGGCACATTCTTGTCGGTTTTAGTTTAAATGGGGAAAAGATTTCAGATGTCTAGTTTACCAAAGTGAATTTTGTTTGATTGTAATCCTTTATAAGTTTATGACTTGAGCATTGAGCATTAATTTATGATTATTTGTCAATGTTACTACTTTATGTCATGGATATTTTTATAAGTGCTTTTTACGAGTGACAAACATCAGGTTGAGTGGAAAATAGCCATGAGCAATAATTCATAATATAAAGTCATAAATCTCCAATAAAGAAATGTTAGCAAGTACAGTTCTGACTCTCATAGAGATGTTCACAAATAAGACCAACCTAGTTTCATTTTGAGATTACCTAAATACCTTGAACTAACCTAGATGGAATCATTACAAACAATCAAAGTTCTGAAGAACAATTATAAATCATCAATCAAACTTGGATAACACAATTAATCTGCTAATGTCTCTGCAAACATTATTGCCAAATGCACATTTGGAAGTGGTATTTGCAGTTCTTTTTTTTTAAATAAAAGATTATTAAATGAAAATTAATTTATGAATAGAAACTACTGAATGTTTACCACAGAGCTGTAATTTGTGTTTGTTACAATTCAAATTAAAGTTTATTTAAACCATAAAACAAATAACAAATATAAATGGTAATTTCACAATTAAACACAAATGTTTGTTGACCCCATAGAAGCAGAAGCTTGTAGATTTGGGCCCTTTTACAAACTACTTCATAAAGATCTGGTTTAATCACAGGTTGTTTATAATTATGTAGATGACAACCAATGATATCGGGATGAATAATAAATATATATATTTCTTAATTAGACAAAATTTTAAAACTAATTCAAACAGATAGAGAAACTGACCAGAAATATATTGTGATTAAAAGAAGGCAAAGAAAATGGGATTCCAATGGGATCCCGTTGGAATCCCATTTTCTTTGCCTTCTTTTAATCACAAAATGTTAAAACGATAAACTTTCATTTTTATTGATATTGATTTGTGTTTCTTGGCAGCTCAACCCTGATGTGAGTGCTTTCCAGCGGAAGTTTGTCAGTGAAGTCCGAAGGTGTGATGAGATGGAGAGAAAAATACGTAAGAAAAGAGATCAATGCTATATTTTACTCAAATAAGATTTAATAATCATAACTTAAAAGGGTTTTTATTGTAATTTCCCAAGGCATATATATGTGTTAGTGTTGGTTCTATTTTTTTTTTTTTTAACATAGTTTCAGAAATCTGTCTTACAAGTAAACATGTTGAGTTTAGAATTGCATACAAGTATAGCGAAAATACATTGTATAAAATGGGTTTAACATTTACATTTAACATGCAAATATAACGCCTTTTCAAAGTGTTACAAAGCGCTTTATAAGAGGTTTAAAAGCCAAAGGTATACAAGTTTTTGATAGATTCATAGATGAAGTGAATATTTTTATTCTCTTAGTTCCTCATTTCCAAGTTGTAGCACTGTAGTCCTGAGCAGTCTGGAATTCCCCACTTTTTGTATTATGAATACAACAATAACAATTCCCTTTCGCCTTTAGGCGACAACGCAAATAAGCGGCAGCTTGGCTTTTTTCTACATGCCCAGTGGCTAAGCAAGGAATTCACTGGGGGTGGGGGGGGGGGGGGGGCTCCATCCTGCTAGCAAGTATTTGCGAGCTGCTTAGGGTGGGGTGGGGTTCAGGGGCAGAGCCCCCGCAAGCTTTTGGATTTTAGCTAGATTCAAAGCTCCAAAATCGAAACTACTGGCTAACAAGCAGGCAAGCAACAAGAAAAAACATTTTAAAAAGCAGGCCTGAGAGTGTGGGGGGGGGGGGGGGGGGGCGACTTCGTGGCCTAGGAGCCCCCACCCCCTCACTATGCCACTGTGCATGTATTGCAATAGAATGCCAGTGCAGATCATACTAGCTGGCTAATATGCAAACAAATTTAGGGGTATGATGACTCAATTATTAGGGGCCACTCCCTACATTTGTATCTTAATTTTGTAAGTATTTTTTACTGTTTTTAAAATTTGTTTGTACCCCCCAGCCCACATATATTTTGACAAAATTCTACCCCCCTCCCCTGATAATTTGACCCCAAAAAATAAGGGTACATTTGTTTACAAAGAAATATAATTCCAAATAATTCTCATGTATGCCCCCTCCCCCCCACCCCCCTCCCTCCCCAATCAGTTGGACCATCCTTCGCCATTCTTCATTGGTCTTTTTTAGGAGCCTTTGGTATGTAAGCAACAGAATGTCCACATCTAGGCTTTTTAATGCTTGCAGTGATGGGATATATATAATGCATATATCCTGTTCAATATTATGTTTAGCAAAAGAACACGGGATAGAAGCATTTGAACACCATGTAAGCTTGGGCTTTTTATTTATTTGAACTCTGGACCTCCATTGTTCAACAATCATCAACATTATTTGTAGTGCACACTGGATAGTGAGCATAGCTATCATTATCTTAAATGCACAGGAGATCTAATATAGCGTAGGTACTGTTCCCCTATACTCGTTAACTCATTCCCATGAAAAGGAAACCTGGTGGGCCTCATATTAACTCTATATGGGGATTGCCAAATCTACTAGGGAGTAGATTAAAGATCAATGACAATGTGTAAACAACAATAAACCAAGATAATGAAGCTACATGTGACTCTGATGCACGCATCACGAGGAATGAAATCATTGTGACTTTAAATGGTACTTTAACAATATAATACTACTATGGTAACAGTACAATTGCTCCATGCAGATTGTCTGTTGGTATTTTAAATTACACATTATTGCCTCCATTACCCCCCCCCCCCCCCCCCCAATAAAAAAAATGTTTAAATTGTAAAACCTTAAATGTTCGCCCCCTTGAACCCCCCCCCCCCCCCCCCGCCCTTCATTGATCAAAATTGCAATTGTTGATGTGTCATCACACAGAAAAATACATGATTTTCTGATTTTCCATGGATCATATACTAAGAGACAGAAGACAATCTGAGAGGTTAAAGGGGTAGTACAGTTTTGGTAAGGCTGAACTTTAGTAACCAAAACCTGCACAGTAACATTACAAACTAATATTTATAACCCCACCATGCTCGAAAGGTATACAAAAATACAAACGACTAAGTAAAAAGCCCGTTATCATTCAAAAAGCGCCATTAAAACACAAGAGGGCGCTCACTAATAAGGCATTGGTTTCAACCATTTTTCATACAAAATTATGTATGTGATGTTTTGTTGAAATAATGATTAAATAGAGAGATCATCAACAACTATTTAAAAACCGCTTTTGAAAATTTTTGAAAAAGTGTAAGCATTTTAAAAAATTTTTTCAAAAAATCATTGTATTTATTTGGGGCCCATATAAATACGATCGGATATATTTATTGATATTTCAGCCATTTCTGAACCGATTTTGACCAAATAAAGTTTATTCTGCCATTAAAATTGCATGTTCTTTCAAATTCGACACTCAGTTTTTCATTACCTCACGAAAAAATTGTGTTGTGCAGCGCCCTCTCTACCAAAACTGAACTACCCCTTTAAGAATATACAGGAAGTATGTTAAAATATTTATTGTGTGTTAATTAGAATGCTTAGGGGTTATTTGATCAATGCTTTTATGCATACGATTTTACGATTTTGATTATTGCCCTGACATCCAATTTGTATTGCTCCCTGGCTATCGGGCTAGTGTAAGCCACATTCATGTTTATGAGAAATACATGAATTAGTCTGACTATAAGTAGAGACATATATACACATATTTTTAAAATGGGAAACAAATATCAAATAAAAAAATAAAATCTTTTATTTTTTAAAACTGACATTTAGTGGAACACTGGATGCTTCTAAAGTGCAATATGTCTGTGTGCTAGTGATCATGATGTCAGAGTAGTAATCAGGAGGTTGTGGGTTCCACGTCTACATTGAGCATCCAATGTTTAACTTATTTATGTTGGTGAAAGGCAAAATACCAAACACAAGAAATAATTTTGAGTCATTCAATATTGAACTGAATTTAATTTATTCTCCACTTTCATAAAAAACAATGGCATACAAATTGACAAATATTTACAATAATACAAAATAACACAAATTTCAAAAAAACAAGTTAAAACAAGAAAAATCAAGGTAGAGCCAGATAATATGAAGAGTGAAAGGATCATCTGGAAGTTACAAAGAACTTATATACATCTATAATCCTGACGGCAAGGGAACAATTGGTATATGATGACATAAATGGTACCCTGGGGTACCAAACGAATATCCGACATTTTGTTTAATTATTTATTTATTTTTTAGGGCTGTACCGTGGTATAGCGCGCATACAAACGCGCGCTGCACTGCATGCACAACGCAATACGGTTGTGCTTTAAGTGGACACAAGATGGCGCTACACAACGCGGTACCCCGGGGTACAACGGTACCCCGGGGTACGGCGTGTGTCATCATATATACATTTTTTTAAAGTTACAGAAGAGAGAAAGAATAACAAAATATTAGGATGTCTTCTATATTTGTTAAATTTTAGGTTACGTTGAGAAAGAAGTCAAACTTGCCGGCGTCAAAATTCAGGAGAACCTGTCATTCATCCCCGCCCCCCTTCCAAAGGCAATGATTGATTTAGAGGTAAGTATTGTATAGTGTAGTATATAGTACTAGCACTTGCCCGCTTGCCCCAGGCAAGTACAAATTGGTGTCGGGCAAGTAAAATTTCAATAAAATGGTCTAGTTTGCCTGCCCGATCGGGCAACTAAATAATTGTTTAAGTACGAGAGACCAATTTATTAATTGTATATTGTGTAGATCTCATCTAGAAATAAGAGGGCAAGTTAACTTTAGATAGGGGCAAGTTAAATTTGTTTAAATTATGATTTTACTTGTCCGAATGGGCCAGTACAGACAAATGTTAGTGTGGTGGCTTGTGTATAGTGCTAGAACTTTTTTTTTCTTCCTCCCTTCATGCAAGAAAGAATATTTTCACATTTGGTGACTCATAGCAAACATTGTGTGGCCAGTGGCCCCAAATCTAAGGAAAATGTTTAAAGATAAAAACAAAAACAAAAACAATTGAAAATTAATCTGTTGTAATTATCCATTAACTCGATAGTAGTTTTGGGGGGAGAAGGTAATTTTTAAATTGTTCTAATACCCTGTACCCTGCCCCCTACCAAACCCTTGGATTGATTTTGAGGTAAATATTATGCAATGTAAGTCCAGACAATATCTTAAGTACAAGCATAGCTTAGACCTTTTAATCATGGACCTTATCATTTTGTTGAATTTCTTATGGCCATTAAAAATACCCATTTAACCTACTTTCATTCCATAATGTTATCCTTTTGGAAGTAGTATTGTAATCAAATTTCGTCATCTAGCAAGACCCTAAATGTCCATAAATAGAGAGGAAGTTTCTATTGGTTTAATTTAACCACAAGGCTTCCCATTGTTTTGCCAATCTTTACTTTCACTTTCATCCTGGAAGTAAAACATTAAACAAAAAAGTACCTTGATTGTTTATTCGTGATATTCGTGATATTGGTGTTAAATTAATATGAACACGAAAGTGCTACATTTAATGGTATCATATGATCATAAACTTAAAGATATAAACAAATTTATCTGAATATTTTACAATAAACCGGAAGTGTGTTGAATTACTTTAATTGTGTTGTGCTAAGAAAGTTTTGGAGTTATTTGATCAATGTTTTTTACGCTTGACCTCAGACCTGTTCTACCTTTAATTAGGGGCAGTAAAATCATTTCCTCTCAATTTGTATATCGCCCAAAAATGGTGCCTCAAAATTTAATTTGTTTGTAAATGGGCTACTGTCTATCAATTTTAAGCTAAAAACTTAATCTTGTGCTAAAGTTCCCTTGACCTCTTGACCTTTGAACTTGTCTGTATCCTAGGCAACCTGTGAGAAGACTGAGAATGAACTGAGAGAGGTCAACCAGAACAATGAAGTCCTCCAGAGGAACTACCTGGAGCTGAATGAGCATCAGATGGTCCTGGAAAATGCCCAGGACTTCTTCTCACATACAAATGTAAGTTTATTTAAAGGGACAGATCCACTTTTACAAAACGTCTGAACAGCTTTCAGTTGACGGATGGGGATCAATGTAACACTCAAAAAAAGAATCAGAGCGAACAGCCCTCTAATTTGGATTCTACGAATGAAAAACGAATGCGTCCCTCCATTTAAACTATATATCGGTCAATAAAGGAGTTCAACTGATTTAGCATAATATTACAACAATATAGTACTAATTCTCGTAAAGGTATTGTGAAGCCGACATTTGTTAACGTATGTCACAGAAAAAGATCTCAAAAATAAAGAATATATAATTACATGTAGTCAGTTAAAGCGATGTTTGGGTATTTTGCTTGGTAAACGCTCACACATTAGTACTTATGCGCGGGTCACGTAGATAGCGCGGGTCACGATCTGGCACTCCGTTAAATCTGTTTACGAACTTACTCACCGGCCGAAAATACTTATGTACCCATTAAACCGACGTCCCTCAGTTTAATAAGTTTTAGGTCTATAACTCCACGAAAAAGAGATTTCAAGCCCTAATTTTTTCAGGCATGCTATTAAATGACATTTCCTTTCATATAAGACAATAACCTCGCAACTTTTGAATTTTGGCTTGCAAAAGAGGATCTCTCCCTTTAAAGGGGACCACCAGGGCGACCAGGCAAAGAACAACAAATTACTATATGTTTTGGTGCCGGTTGTGTGATATTAAATAGATGATCAACACTTTGTGCAAAGGTTTGTGTGATTCATACACAATACAATTAATTACCCTCACTTCCGGAACCATCATGACCTGATGGTTCCATATGCGCCAAACGTCTGAGAGTGCGCCAATTCTATTCAAGCGTACATTTGGAGACAATAGAATCCCGGACGATTCGTTCGCCTTAGACAAAAGGTAGTCTTTGTATGCAAACCCTTTTAGCATGGTGATGCTTTTTCCGATTATACAATTTTTTTTCTGGAAACATATTTTGCTGAACTTGTTGGTGGAATGGACTACTAAAGATGTTATCTTTCATTTTTAAGAATATTATTTTTGGGTGGTGGTACCCTTTAAGCTTATTGGTAAAAAATACTCTGAGCTAGATATAATTATAGCGATGATGATGATGGAAAAAAAACATGGGGTCTCTGGGCGATCTAGCCCCCGAAATGCAAAAAAAAAAGAGCCCCCGTAAATTTCATCGAGTTCAATGTAAAACAAATTGTTAGAGTGGTATTTTCATGCAGGCGAGCTTGAAAAGTAGCCCCCCCCCCCCCCCCCCCAATAAATTGTATTTTTTCCCCCTCATAATTGTGGTCCTGCTGATGATGATGATGAACAGTTAGTAGTGGTGGTGATGGGGGAGGGGGGGGTGGTATGATGATTGTGGTGGTGATAATAATGATGATGATCATCTATAATTATGCAATTATATTCTAAAAGGTACTTTCATATGTAAGTACGTTATTTTTTTATATTAGATAAACCAAGAAGCGGAGCAACACCTGATGGATGATGATCATGAACATCACAGCAGACAGGCTAGAGTAACACTAGAGTAAGTTCACAATGTCATAGCAACAACAAAATAGGATATTCACTGAATAAAATATTTTCATTTTGTTAAAGGGGAAGGAACACCTACATGTAGCCTTTTGACTTACTGGATGTGATGAGAGCATAACTCTTGTCATTTCTAGTCACTTATTTCCTCATGAATATTCCCAATAATGAAAATAATCAATATTTTATGGCCCACTGTCGTCTGCTTTCAATGCCAACAGGAGGCGGCCATTTCTTCAACTTTTCGCGGTGAAATGACGTGTCAGGCGGAGAACACAATAGCGGGTTACGATAATGCTATTGTGTTCTCCGCCTGCCACGTCATTTCACCGCGAGTAGTTGAAGAAATGGCCGCCTCCTATGGACATTGAAAGCAGACGACAGTGGTCCATAAAATATTGATTATTTTTGTAATCGGGAATATTCATGAGGAAATAAGTGACTAGCAATGATAGTAGTTATGCTCTCATCACATCCAGTAAGTCAAAATGATAAGGGTTAATTCCCCTTTAAAGTGAACCTGGGCCCGTATTTAATTACAATATGTGACCGGCTATAGCAAAACCCTGCACCTGTCCGTAAAAATCAAAATGTAGATTTCCATACCATTACAAAGGCCTCATTACAAGCTTTCATTTGATGCTTTGTTCTAACAAATTGGTCAAACATTGGCGAAGATATGATTGTTTCAATTTTACAATCGTAAGTCTTTTACACACATTATGTGAACTTAAAATGCCAATTTCTTCAAAACATGAATTACCGTCAAGTGCAGGGTTTTGCTATAGCCGGTCACATATATATCGTCGCTGGGCTGTTAAAACCTCGTATCTCAAATTTTGGTGAAAATTACTTTTTTTGATAAATGTGAAGTTTAAGGTGTAATTCATCTTCTAATAACCACATGAGTTTTTTTTCTTCTTTTCTAATAACCACAATTCATCTTTTTGAAAACCTCGTATCTCATTTTAGGATTTAGTTCGAAAACCTTGTAACTCAATTTCCCGCCTTCCAAATTAATTTTCGTGCATTTCAACCATTTCATATTGAATTGATTATCAAACATAGTCTTAAGTTCAAATAACATGGCCTATGCACATAATTTGTTAAAGGGACTTAGTAACATTGTCCAAATCCTCAAAATAAAATTTTTATTCTAGCGGTTCCCTTATACATTGTTGTATTCATATTAACAATAAAATCATGGGACCTGTTTCGGTTTTTCAAATTTCCCTTTCGTTACAAAGATATGTATGATTGAAGTATTCAGATAAGAAAAACTCCGGGCGAGTTTTTCTTCGTGTACAAAGTGAGTGTAGTGAGTTACTGAATATCACTTTGCATTTTCACTCATTTCTTGGCCATACAATGTCCATTTGACTTGAAATTTTCACACAATACCCTGTGGACATATAAGATAACAACAATATACATTGCATCAACCATTCATCACTTTTTGCACATGTCAACAAAGTTACTAGATCCCTTTAAAATAAGAATGTTTTTTCGCTCTCCTGAAAATTTTGTTTTTTGGGGATACGAGGTTTTAACAGCCCAGCGACGATATATCAGGCAGGGCTGCCCAAAAATTAGCTTCTGACCACTAAAATGTTTGAATGTCAAATTTGTCTTGCCCGACTGGGCAACCAAAGTTAAACCTTTTACGTTATCTTTCCATTCTAGTTTTATAACAGGGGTGATAGCGAGGGAGAGAGTGCCCGCCTTCGAGCAGATGTTGTGGCGCGTATCCCGTGGCAACGTGTTCCTGAGATATCAGGAGATCCCCACCCCATTCAGGGACCCACACACGGTAGGTCGATTTAGGGACTTTTTGTTTGCATGTTCACGTGGTCATGTCACGATAAAGCCCCGCCCCCCACGTTCACCCAAGGTTCAGTCAACCGGCTCAGTCAAGAGTTGAGCGATTTTGGCATTGGTACTGGGCTGAGACAGTTGGTCCAACAACGGGTGAACTTTGAGGTGGGGCCTCATCGTGACGTCATGCACGTTTCTTTGTGTGTTGTAATCCAAGGGCTGATATGATTATGATGTTTTGATGGATGTGTTATGAGGATTGATTTCATTGTTTGCTGGCTTGCTTTAGGTGCTGATTGGCACAGATGTTGTATTGTGTAACTTGTATCTATATAAATATTTTGCGCTTATATCTACTGCTGACCGCTGTTTAGGTAGGTCCTATTTAACCTAAACACTCTTTTCTCCACAGCTTATTACCGATAGATATACAAATGTAAATTCAGAATTGCTTATTTTGCTCAGAAAAAGCAGCACAGGGGTACTGGCAAAGAGAGAGTTTAACATCCATATACTGTATAAGCTGTTAATTTCGCGAGGGTTTTATTTTCGCGAATTTCGCGTATCGATATACAGTCGCGAAATTAACAACGCGCGAAAATATTGTCAGTCATTCATGCCATCTTGTCAGCAGGCATTCACATGCACTTGGGCGGCCAGGCCCCCGGCAGTCATCGAGTAGTGGTATAGTAGCTAACGCAAGGACACAAGCATACTGAAGCTCATTTTATCTAGATATAACCTGAACTAGATCTACACAGGTCTAATAAACGTATGACGCTAACTGGCAAGAAATAGCCAAAAATAGCGGCGCTATAGCTGCTAGATTCGCCGAAGTATGAGGAAGAAACGATCGGCTAACGAGGTCTTCTAAGCCCTATTTTTGTCAGAAATTCCATAACCGAGGTAAATCTGAACAGTGCATAGTCATATTTCCGTTAGAATGATATTAGAAATACTGGTACTAATATTGATTTACAAATTTGCTTTATTTTAGGAGCAGTTTTATTAGCATAAAGGCGCTGCATTTTTGACATGATTGTACTGATATTCAGTCCCATGGCAAACCCACATAATGCCGAACGCGAAATCAACAACTCGCGAAAATGTCTGTTACCCTCTCATTCGCGATAATATCTGTATGCGAACATATTGGCTTATACAGTATTCTGTGGATAGAAGGTCACACTTCATACAGTACTTGCTGGATTTTTTCCTGTGAATTTCCCCGCAGCCCCCTTTTAGTGGGTTCTTCTATCATGATTTAACTGATAATGGTAGTATTTTTACTAGATGATTACAATGTTCATCCTTGCTTACTCTGGCAGGGGAATGAGATTCACAAGTACTGCTTCATCCTGTTCTACCAAGGCAGCCAGCTCGCTATGAGAGTCAAACGGATCTGTGAAGGGTAAGTCGAGGAGTGACACAACCACTAGTCCTATTGCCCGGGGGCTAGTGTAATTGTTTAAATTCTTGTCAGCAATAATTGACAACAAAATGACAGATTGAGAATGAAAACAAATCTGTACTTATTTCATGTCTCAATTCTCATTCCAAATTGCAGATTTGATCAATAAAAAGAGTAAGACTTTGAATAGTAGACAGTTTGGACCAGTAAATTTGTTTTGTTTTGGGCTACCAAATATCGAGAGGAAACTTTGCCCAGCCAGACCACTAGCAATAGCAGTATAGAGCTATCACTCAACCCTCACAAAAAAAAATCTTACTTTAATTTATTCACGACTGTTTAGTTCACAGTGCTGGCACCAATCAATCAATATCGTATTCTAGATTATTTTCCTCAACATTAATTTTGAACCAGTAAAAAATAATGTCAAATAGTAAGCATTAGCAGCAGTAAAGCTGGGTAGCAAAACCTGATGCTCACAAATGGTAGAGCTGTCCTCATGGACGTTCATAAAATTTGTCTACGTTATGATTTGAATAAATAAAAAATGGGAATCATACCCAAGACCTCCGGACTGCTAGACTGGTGCTCAACCATCGAGCCACAAAGACCCTTGAATGAGGGACGTTCACATGAAACCCTTTCATTGCTCGTACATTACGTTTATACGTTATGTTTTCTTACTTTTGGTCTATTTGAAATACAGGTTCCGAGCGTCCCAGTACCCCTGCCCAGAGGATTATAACGAGCGGCGGGAAATGTCACAAGGAATAGCGATCCGGTTACAGGACCTGCAAATCGTAAGAGAACGTTTAAATTATGATTGAATTCAAACATAGAGGAAACTGACCAGAAGAATATAATCAAAGAAAATGGGGCTTCCCCGGGATTCGAACCCGAGACCTCCGGATTAAATTATGATTGTCAAGAAATCTAAGTTTGAAGTGTACATTTGAAACCCGACTACACCAAAGTCACGTTATGTTCTTTTAATACCCTATCAGTTGGAACAGTGAATTCTGGCCTCCTCTTTAGTTTTCAAAGGCTCTAGATATAAATGCATTCTACACCCTTTATATTTTGTCACTAAGTAATTAACATCGTAATATGTTAAAATTTAGTTCGTTGTTAAAGATATGAAAAATATGAATAATAGTAAACGATCGTAGCCAAATGGACAACCATAGCCACAATGTACTTGCCCAGATGAATGATCATCGCCAACAGATACTAGCATCTCGGTCCATTGATCTTTTGTCTTGGTTGATCAAAGCGCACAAGCTGAAGGCCATTATTTAACTTTGACCTTTAAAATAAAGCATTATTTTATTCATAGTAATACAATGATAGTTATGATCTTCTTCTTTATTTAATAGGTTTTTGCTATAATAGACGATCATCGCCAACGCAAACTCAAGGCCATCGACCACACCCTCAACATGTTCGACTTTGATTTCATAAAACAATATCGATCTAGATAATAAAAGGATAATTGTTATTTAACCATGATTAGGTTCTGGCTCAAATGGATGATCATCGCCAACGGTTATTAGCCTCCGCTGCCATAAACCTGTGGTCGTGGTTGATCAAGGTGCGCAAACTCAAAGCCATCTACCACACCCTCAACATGTTTGACTATAACTTAGGAAACGGTATCTGGTCTCAAAAAGAACGATAATCATAATCTGGATAATAAATGGATTATTTTATCATGATTAGGTTCTGGCTCAGATGGACGATCATCGCCAACGGTTACTAGCCTCCGCTGCCATCAACCTGTCGTCTTGGTTGATCAAGGTGCGCAAACTCAAGGCCATCTACCACACCCTCAACATGTTCAACTTTGACGTGACGAGCCGCTGCCTCATTGGAGAATGCTGGTGTCCCGCCGATGAATTGACAAACATCAGGCTTGCTCTCCAGCGGGGAACGGTAAGCATTTTTAGGATTGTAGGAGACGGATCAATCACCATCAAAAGAAGGATAGAAACATTAATTAATCTCTGAAAAAGAGCAATTTTGAATAAAGCTCATATAGCTATACACCACCATACTCCTCCCCCGCATAATGGATGCTTACATTGAAGTCCTGAATTGTCCTTTTCAGGACTACACGCTCTAAAAAGAAGAAAAGAAAGATGAAATCACATGTGTTATGTGTAAAACTCGTAGTTTTAAACATCGTTTGATGATATGCAATGTATTCAAACAAGCAGTCTATTTAATCATGTAGATAAATAGCATCTGTTAATTAATGATGATAACTTCATGAAGTAATGAGTTATTCCCCTAAACACCATTGTTGTCATGTAATGGTGATGTCACAGTGTTCTACATTTTCCTGCTTTAAAAATTACAATGGCTATAACAATTTTACACATGTTGTCTGATATCAATAAATACTGAGTGTAGACAGATTTCTAATAGGGGTATTACATCATACTAAATCATAGTACCGTATTTGTCGGTGTATTAACCGCTCCGGTGTATTAACCGCACCCCTAAAAAAAAAAAATTTTTAAATTTTAAAAAAGTGCGGTTAATACGGTCGTGTATTAACCGCACCCCCTTTTTTTTTTCTTTTTTTTTTTGAAAAAAGGTGCGGTTAATACACCAGCAAATACGGTACACCATAAATGAATTTCATAAAAGAAGAACATGTATTTAACACTTTGAGTGCCAGGGATTTCAAAGCTCTATGGCATTTGTGTACATTGTGTTGTGTAAAAATGCGTGCTTGGCACTCAAGGAGTTAACAGAAGAAAGTTTAAAGCTATGTTCCTCCTTCAAAGTTTATAGCCAATGGTTATTGGTCCTTTTTAACATTTGTATACCAATTTGTATTTGTTTGCACTTTGTTCCCATAGCAAAATAGTGGCTCAACAGTGCCTTCCATTCTGAATCGCATCATGACTAAGGCAGAACCTCCCACTTTCAACAGGACTAACAAGTTCACACTAGGTTTCCAAAATATCATTGATGCGTATGGTGTTGCTACATACAGAGAAGTTAACCCAAGTAAGTAAATCCTTGGTATGCTGGTCCTTGAGAAATTATGTAATGCATGGAAGCAAAGAATTGCTCTTAGACAGCATTGCTTCCAGACTCAGAATTGTGTTTATACTGACTCACATCCACACCAAGGCAGAACCCCCAACTTACAACAGGACTAACAGGTTCACACTAGGTTTCCAAAATATCATTGATGCGTATGGTGTTGCCACATACAGAGAAGTTAACCCAAGTAAGTAAATCCTTGGCATGCTGGTCCTTGAGAAATTATGTAATGCATGGAAGCAAAGAATTGCTCTTAGACAGCATTGCTTCCAGACTCAGAATAGTGTTTATACTGACTCACATCAACACCAAGGCAGAACCCCCAACTTACAACGGGACTAACCGGTTCACACTAGGCTTCCAATATATCATATCCATTCCTTGCCATTTTTATATTCTTCATATTTATATTATAGGTACATGTATGTAAATATTGTATTGTGTTTAATTATTGTAGTGTATATCTTAATTACTATAACATGTTGGGTGCCCTTACTCGACAAGCTGTATGCTTCTTATAGGTGCTACCTGTTAATTGTAACTGTACAAATTTGTATCTGATTTTTATCTGAAATAAATGTTGAATTGAATTGAATTGAATTGTAATCTCTCCCTTCTCTATATAATATGTTGATAAAATATTGTTGATTTTCTTCTCTCTCCCAAAGCTCCGTTCATCATCATAACGTTCCCGTTTCTGTTTGGTGTGATGTTCGGCGATGCAGGCCACGGTCTGATCCTAGCTTTGTTCGGTCTGTGGCTCATCGTCAAGGAAAAGAGGCTCAAGTACTCCATGGGCAACGATGATGTAAGAAACATTCTATTCTTAAGCCTTTTAATACCAAGATAATGCTAGTGTGCTCCTCAGGGAGTTATGAAGGTGCACAAGTTAATTTATAATAATAATAATAATAGGTTTGATTTATGTAGCGCTAATTGTCAAGGCAAAGAGATTCAAATATTCCGTGGGCAATAATGATGCAGGGAATAATTTTCCTGGTATCGCATCGCAATTCGCGATGTATTTTTAGCCATTTGCTATGCATATTTTTTTATGAATCGCACTTGTGCCCTGCAATGCAGATGTGGAAACATACATGTTTCACACACAGCCAGCCAGCCCTGAGCTGTGTAAACATACATGTTTCACACACAGCAGCCAGCCCTGTGTATGCAAAGTATGCAGACATGCAGTCTAGACAATTATGCAGTCTAGACATGCAGCTCTTCCAAGCTATACACAGGCTAGGCACACACTGCCGGCCAGCTAGCCCAGTGAGTGTGTATGCAATGTACTGCACACTGGGCTGATGTATCGCACGCTATACAGTTTTCCAGTACAGTACACTTTTCTTACCTCATTTGGTCATTGTGTGTGGTGTTAATGTGCATTATGATTGCCTGAAAAAAATTGCTATACAAGTTTATCCAATTGCTATACAAAAATTATTTTGTATAGCAGATTTGCTATGCAATTTTTGGGCTGGAAATTATTCCCTGTGATGTACTACACATACTATTCTTTATCCTTAGTTTCAATACCAAGAGTATGCTAGTATGCTCCTTGGGGAGTTAAGGCGTCCAGGAAAAGTCAAGAGACTCAAATACTCCATGGGAAATGATGAAAGACACATACTTTTTGTAGTATCATTGTAAAGAGTATGAATATTCCAGCTTAGGTAAGCAATTTTCATGATTGTTTATTGTCTCGTTGATCAGATGTTCAGTCCGATCTACGGCGGTCGCTACCTCGTCTTTCTCATGGGCCTCTTCTCCATCTACTGCGGTTTCATCTACAACGACTGCTTCTCAAAGTCATTCAACATCTTTGGATCTGCCTGGAACAATGTCACCAACTGTACACAGTAAGTTCATGATTTTGTCGGATGAGAGTTAACCCGTTGCTTACGGGAACCGGGTGGGCTATGTACAAAGTCTATGGGGATTTCAGAATCTCAAAGTGAACGGGTTAAAAAGGCATGAAGGTTTTTCTTTTCTTTAGCTGTGCAGTCCTGTTGGTCAGATCCTTCTTCATGCCATGACAAATGTTTCAAATAATAATTATTTATAATTTGGGGAATATTTATACAAAATAAAGAGATTGACATTTTGGTTTCTACAAAGGAAAGCAAACTTTCAACATAATCATCTCTGAAATGCGGCATCTCTCTTTCTTAACTGACAAATTGCAGATCTTTTGCAGGGTATCTGTACTTTTGTTACAATGTGTTTGCAAAATCATGGTCTCATTTCTAACGACTGCTTCTCAAAATCATTCAACTTTTGTATCTTCCTTGAACAATGTTACCAACTGTTCAGAGTAAGCTTATGAATTGCAGGACCAGTATTCAATTCACCACTTAAATTAAATTAGAAACTCATTTACAAATCTACTGGGCTAATAAATATACTTATGTTGTATACAAATGAAATCCCAGACTTTCAAGTGAAGCGAAAACTTTAGCAATTTACTTAATAACTAATAAGCAAAAAGTGAGATAATAATATAATAATATTCTCGATTTATGTAGCGCCTAATATGATTGATAATCATCTCTAAGCGCTTTACAATTGATTAAATTGAAATTATAACAGAATTTCGATGTAGTAATTACAAGCTTGTTATTTATTTTCAATCAATTTGTCCTACCCCATTTCCTATATAGGGACAGTTTTGGGTATGGTGCCGATGAATCTGACACTATAACGCTCGACCCGAAGACCTGCTACAGTGGAAATCCATACCCCTTCGGCCTTGATCCGGTAAGAATTACATAATACAAGCCTCCACACTAACTTTTTTCGGGCAAGTAAAATCATGAATTATTGAATTTTACTTGCCCGAACGGAAATTAACTTGCCCTCAAAAAACAATACTATGTAAAAAAAAAAAAAATTTTAATAATTTTGGCAAATTCGTTCTTGTTTATAGAAGAGTTTAGAATGCATAGAAAGTAAATTTACTTTTTTTCTCTTGTAGGTGAACAAAAATGTTATTTGCCCGATCGGGCAACCATATTAGACCATTAATGAAATTTGACTTGCCGAACATCAATTTTTACTTGCCCCGGGCAACAGGGCAATTGCTAGTGTCAAGTCAAGCCTTGCATAATACACTCAATCCTGGTCTAGCGACCACCTGTCGATAAGACCAATATTGCATCCCTATATGGTATATATACTACGCACAAAAAGTTCCGCAATCGAGGTTTGCGCATTAATAACTTTTCTATTACGCTATTACCATTCATAAATTTGGTATCCTTGGAAAGCGTGAATTCTCCCCTTTACATTGATATAACATTTGCTATGAATATTTTATCATGGAATGTGCATTGCATCCAAATGTAGGGCAAAGTCAATAGTGAAATGTTGCAAAATGCACTGATTTTGTCAACAGTGTGCCTTTCTTGGCGATGAGGGGTGAGGTGGTTATGGGCAATTCCACGGTAACGGAAGGACATTCAGACGCAATAATACTAATAAATACATAAATAAATAAATGAATGAATAAATTAATAAATAAATAAATGAATGAATAAATTAATAAATAAATAACTGGCATATTCCATGTAAATTTATTATAAAGACCATTTTGTATATATCCCTGGGGCAGTCTCTATTGACAGGTTAGACTGCACTTTCTTATTGTATTATATGAATATTCATATCTGGAAAGAAAAACTAAACAGTTTTAATGAATATATTTTAAATTGTTATTAAAATGTGTTCACACAAAAATATGAAACCTGGAGAAATGCTGCCTACTACATAGAAAATCCATGCCTAGAGAATCTAACCAATACATACCTTTTATTTTGTTTAACATAGGGATATAACTATTATTCTGTGTTTTATTTTGTATTCAGTAGTCATACTTTCAGATTTGTCAATCTTTAAGAAATTTATGAAATTCACAGATATGGCAGCTTGCAGGCAACAAGCTGAATTTCGTCAACTCCCTCAAGATGCGTCTGTCAGTCATCCTGGGCATAAGCCAGATGATTTTTGGTGTCCTACTCAGTGCTGTAAACCATGTGTAAGTTCATACACTGGGTGTTTGTCAGATTGCGTTTGGTGTCCTGCTTAGTGCTGTAAACCATGTGTAAGTTACACTGGGTGTATTTCAGATGGTGTTTGGTGTCCTACTTAGTGCTGTAAACCATGTGTAAGTGTATACACTGTATGTGTTTCAGATGGTGTTTGGTGTCCTACTCAGTGCTGTAAACCATGTGTAAGTTCATACACTGGGTGTATGTCAGATGGTGTTTGGTGTCCTACTCAGTGCTCTAAACCATGTGTAAGTTCATACACTGTGTGTATGTCAGATGGTATTTGGTGTCCTGCTTAGTGGTGTAAAGGTTGTGTAAGTTAAACTGGGTGTATGTCAGATGATGTTTGGTATCCTATTTAGTGCTGTAATCTATGTGTAAGTTATAATGGGTGTAATTCAGATGGTGTTTGGTGTCCTACTTAGTGCATAGTGCTGTAAACCAAGTGAAAGTTACAATGGGTGTAAATTCAGACGGTATTTGGTGTAATGATCAGTGCTGAAAATCATGTAATGCTTGGTGCTAAAAATATATTTGAAAGTTCAAGGGGTGTATTTCATGATGATGACGACGATGACGCAACAATGACTATGATAATGATGATGATGATGATGATGATGACGATGACGATGACGATGACGATGATGATGGATGATGTTGAAAATGACATTGATCATGATGGCAATCAAGAAGAAGACAATGATCGTGATTACTATATGATGATCTTCTTTTTCCACAATCAGGGTCTCTGGGAACAAGCATCGCCTCGTCTTTGAGTTCATGCCCCAGATCATCTTCATGTTTTCCATCTTCGGCTACCTCGTCTTCCTCATCTTCTACAAGTGGCTTGCGTATGGGCCTTGGAACTCTGACATAGCGCCAAGTCTCATCACGGTGCTCATCACCATGTTCCAGTTCCAGGTCCCGACACCAGTGATGTACCCCCATCAGGTATGATATTTATTTTCATTTTTTTATCTTTGTATTTATTTAATTAATTTATTTGTTTGTTTTAGTTTGTCATTTTGTTTTTTGATTTATTAATTTATTAATTTATTATATTTACTTACCGTAAATACCGGCGTAATCGCCGCATACTTTTTCCTCGAAAAAACCCTGCAAAGTCGGGGTGCGGCGTGTACGCGGAGATAGTCAAAATGTCACTCTTGACTGGCCTCAAAACAACACATTTCAGCAGGTGTGGGACTATTGGTTGTATTGCACTGTATTGTATTGCGTGATAAAACATGATATAGCCAAATTGTCTACGTTTACCCTGGCCTAGAATGGTTTCTCACCTTTTTTGCTGATATTTGCGAAATCTGATACGTTTTTAACTTCAAAGTTACGAAACAAATGCACACTGCCAACGCTGCGCTCGCCTAGCTGTCATCGATCTAGCTACGTGCGTTATGAATGCATTGCATTTGCACGTACGTACATCACAGTACCTGGTTCTCTGTAGTACAGTGCAGTACAGTAGGGTTAAATTTCACGCGCCGCCGATTTCATGCTAAAATTTGGCACATTTTCCCAGCCGATTTTCTGGTTTCCCGCCGTTATTCCCGCTTTTTTTGTCGCCAGTTTTCCTAGCGCACTTTTCTCCCACATTTTTTTTTTTTTCAATTTCAATGCCCAAAGTTGGCATGCGGCGTTTACGCGGATGCAGCGATTGCGCCGGTATTTACGGTACTGACATTTTAATTTTAAATAGATGTACAATTTCTAGGTTGTCTTTCCTTCCCGTTCTTTTTATCGTGTTTAGGTTAAGAACTGTTTGATGGTGATGATTGGGATTATGATGATGGTTTTATGTAATGTATTTCCTTAGAATAGGACAGTGTTGGATGTTTGTTGCCATCAAAATATAAACAGATTGTGCTTTACTGAAGTAATACCTTCTTTATTTTTGTACCATTGCATTTTGTTTGTTTGTTCTTTCTGCAGAAAATAGTCCAGATGGTTTTGGTGTTTGTCTCCTTGATTTGCGTACCATGGCTGTTGCTAGGAGGACCAATATACGCACTCATTCAGCATAAACTTGCCATGAGACGCCGACAAGCTGTAAGCATTTTTGATAGTAATAATACTAGTAGTGGATAATTAGATAGCGCACGCTCTGTCTCTCAGCACTCATTGCGCTTGGGAAAAAAATTACACGTCAGTAAAACTTAATTAGCAAATAAATATGTTTCCAACAAAGACTTAAAGGTCTCTGAGGATGGTTATTGATTTGATCGTTTGTTGTCTTGGTTTTTTTTTCTCGTTATGTCCTCTCTTCCTATTATGTCATGGTCATAAATGATCCAATATTTGTATGAAGGCAACATGCATAAATGAACTAGAAGACATAAACTGTATTCCCTCGACCAGTTCCTGCTAGATTGTGTATTCCTCGTAGAGTTAATACAGGGCCCAACATGTTTTCATGGGAAGTGGGTTCAAAACAAATAAATACATTTCCTTATTTTCACATTCAAATATCATTTTTGAGGTCAATATTCCTTCCTGAGTTCGTATTAAAATTGAAATACATTATTTCAAAGAAAGGGGAACTGACAGAAAATTACATATTTCCACGAGTTAAAAGCCGTCCATGACTCGCCAAGCCTGCCCCTTAAGGGCTCTGGCCAAATGACGTCATTGTAGGCCGTAGTTGCATTCATCTGTAACAGACAAATCCGAACTTTGGAGGCTGTTCCCGATGGTGATTTTTGAGTTATTTACAAAAAAGAAAAACTCTCATTATCATATTTGGATTCTCCGGGAAAATTACAGAAGTCACTCTCATAGTCAAATTTGCGCTCTTTTGATGTCGGGATCACTTTAACCCGTTCCCTTTGAGATTCTGAAATCTCCATAGACTTTATACACAACCCACCCGGTTCACGTAGTCGAGGGGTTAAGAGAGATTCTGCCTTATAAGAATATTAATTGTCATTTGCTTCTTTTCTTCCTGTTCCGTTTGCTATTTGGTTTCTTTTTATGCGGTGCACGAAAAGTATATTTATGTATTCGCTTCATAACTTGGTTCTCATAGTTCTAGACCGAAAACATTTCATAAATTATATATTGTTTAGAGATATTGCACCATTAGCCATACAAATTAAAAATTTCCTTTTATATATTTTCCTGAAGGGTTATATGCCCTTCCCGGCGGACACTACAATCAACTTGAACGGTAGTGATGTCGAGGTCATGCACTCGATGGCGGTCGACGATGACCAACCTACGACGTCAAGTAGAAGCCAATCCATGACTGATGAAGTATTTGAGAGTGCCCAGCACGATGAGGATAAGGTTAGAATCAAATTGATAAACCAATCTTCATTAATAGTTTTTATGAATAATGTATTAAGGAATTGTAAAAGTTTCTTCTTGTATGATTTCTACTTTTTTTTTAGACAGCAGAAATGTGATTGCTATGTTTTATACCATATCTAATCAAACCGAATCTCCATCATTTACAAACATATCATATTGGCTATTATATGCTTAGACCAAGTAGCCTTTAGTATTGTTAATTTGAAAAATAAACAACAAATTTGGAATTATGCATATGGGCAATTCCACCATAACGGAATTACATTCAGAGACGTTTTTTGCTCATTATTTCATTCCCTGCGCAATATTCTCATGACTTAAGTAAATGTTGATACTTATATAAGTTGCACGGGTAACCAGGCTACAACATGATAGGGAAATGGTTTTATATCTTCCATGTGTTGTTGCACACTAGACCAATATGTGTGACCGTAACGGAATTACCGGAGAATGGAGTTTTTTTTTTGCTACAAGTTTGCGTTGAGTTTCTCTGAAATATAAGACACTTTGAAACTGATTTTATGTATTTTTTCTATCTTGATAATGTCAACTTCATTTTGGAACAAGTACGTGCATAAACAACACAATGATAAGTTCACAAATTCACTTTTTTGAAAAAAGACCACTGTAACGGAATTACACAAATTTGTAACGGAATTACATCTCTGAAAGTTACAAGGAAAACTCAATTATTTTGCACTCAACTTTTCTTACATGCTAATGCAAACATCCAGGCTATCTAGCACTTGAATATAAACCATAATTTGACATATCTGTAAAGCAATTGTTGAACTTGTTATGTGTAAAATAAATGAAAATATGGCCAAAATACAAATAAGAGTGAAATTTGAAAAAAAATATTGCTAAAATCCAGCTTTATTTCGGTTTATTTTCAGCTTCATATTAGTAGGCAAGAAATTAAAAAGGATTGCATCAATTTAATGAAAGAAAAATCCTAGGAACTATGTCCACTAATGTGTGTAACGGAATTACACAACTTAAGCAGTGAAATCAATTTTTCCACAAATCGGTACATGAACAACAAAGAATTCACATTTTAGCTTCAATACTTTTCAAAAATCAATAATTTGACAATAATAACCATATTTGAAGAAAAAAAAAGCAACATTTTAGAATTTTTCCTTTACTTCAAGAAAAATGGTTAAATTGTGAAAAAAAATGTACTACATAAATGTGAAATGCTAAATAACTGCACATAATCAATATCAAGCAACATTTAAACAATTACAAATCACAAACAGGTCAAATCATTCAACTTTCAATGCTATAAAGCCTCGTAAACTTCCTGAATATTGGAAATCTGTGTGAATGGAAATGCATTGCGAATGGGTAATTCCACTGCTACAGAATGACAAATAAGTGATTTTTAGCTCTGTTTTCTTAATCATATTTAAAATTCCTTTCACTTTCACAGTTTTTAAAACTTTAATAACTGGCAGGGGTACTAGAGGTACAACAGAACCCAAGATTGTTACAAATCTATAACACTGTAGCGTCCAGAGACCAAAATACAATCATAACGGAAAGGGGTCTTTTATTCAACACTAACTATGTAATGATTTTCTGCAAAACCTACCACCAAAAATTCTTCATTGGTAATAAAAACTTATCATTTAAGTTACAAACTTGAATTTGGTACATCTTTTTTTCCAGAAATGATCTATTTTAACCTCTGAAATTACCTTAAGACAAACGAATGTCACTGTAACAGAATTACGCCTGTGAAATCCACCCATGAAAATGCAATTTCTCGGTTACAATTTTCTGCTTTTCTGCTTATAGTCATTAGTAAAGAATGTGTATGCATTGTTCATCACAAGCTCTTACATAAGGACCAGAACAAATCCTGAAGTTATGTGTGTGCGTAACAGATTACAAGAAAATCGAGATTTGTTATATAAACTCTTGTTACATTCTAAAATTATTCTTTAAAAAATTCATCCTAAATTGATCTTAATATACTCTCAAATCAATTTGGAATGCGTTTTCATCCATTCCATGAAATACGTGTATAGATGTATATCGGATATAAACGTGTATGATCCTCAAATAAAAAGTTGGCATATAAAATATAAATATGGAATTGCCAAAAATTAAAGACACCTTTAGGAATTCCCATTTGAAAATGCAAATACTTTGTACATCATTCTTCTTTGATCTGCATACAGAAGCACACTGAACACTCAATGTATACTGACTTTATGATAATGAATAAAACATGTGTATCTAATAGCCTGTATTATGTTTAGTTTTAATATCTTGAAGCCTATTCTGTATTTATGTTTGATTGTATATGCTTCAGTTTAATACAAATTTACATAATTAATGACAAGTTATGAGCCTTTAACTGATCAATGATATTCAAATCTACATACAATTACAAAATTATTAATATTAAATCTCCTTGAAAGTTGAAGGTATGATTTATATCTTAAAATACATGAATGTAAATTAATGTGAGAAAATAAATGTAGCACCAGCCAGTGTCATACTAATCACTGGATATTTTTTTTTAAATTGTATTGTTTTTGTTTTTCCCTTTCTAAAGTACAAACATGAATCTGCTGCATCTTCATAATTTCAATCAAGTGGTTCTTGCTGGAAACTTATTTAATGATAGAACATTATCATCTCTATTATGTTCATGGAGAGATTAGAGAAATTATCTATCGTGTATCAATTTAGTTAAATCACCATTGATGCAATATGAAGCATGTGAGTACAATGAGTCACATAAAGTAACATTGTACAGTACTTGTATAATGACGTATTGTCTACATGGCTACAGTTCATGCTATTTAAAGGGTATTTCTACATTGAGAACAAGAAATTTGTTTATTTTCAGCAATATCAATCAATACCTTACAAACCATGTGCGTGTAATTCCGTTACGTAACGGAATTACTAATACCGTTACGCCAATTTTGGAAAAAGTAGTGACATCATTTCAGAAATTTATGTTGGAAGTTCTTAGGACTGTGGTGAAGGAAGAGAATTCACAATGACATGACTAAAGAACAAGTAATAAGATATTGAGAAAAACTTTTTATGTTTTATCGTAACGGAATTACGATCAAATATGCATAGATTTCAAAAATTTCTCCAAAAAAAAATGCAATGAAGTTACTGCCCATGCTTTACAATTTGTGATTGTTGCTACATTGTATGGAAAATATGAGAAAAAGAGCAGAAACAATCATTGAATTAAAAGATTCACTTCATTTTCATGAAATGAAGCTGATTTATGAATAAAAGGTCATTAATTTCTGTTCAATTCAAGCAGAAATATTTGCAAAACCAATAGAGCTATACACAAATGGTTTTCAGTTTCCTAAAATTCAAGTTTTCCTCTATCGATAACAGTTTGATTTAGGGAAGATTGCTCAACTTTGAGATGTGGTGTTTTTGCCTTCTCTCATACGGAATTGCCCATATGTATAATGTAATAAAAGTATTGAGGTAAAATATGATGTTTTTATTTCTTGTTACTTGGTCTTTGTCAAAGTTGTTATTGTTTACTTGATGCAATATTTTTTGTTCTTGCAGTTTGATTTTGGTGAGCTGTTCACGTTACAATCCATCCACACCATAGAGTACTGTCTGGGCTGTATATCCAACACGGCTTCATACCTACGTCTATGGGCACTCAGTTTGGCTCACGCAGGTGAGATAGCATTTAAACTCCTTTTACATATTACAGTTAAAAGTCAAAGTCCTTCCTGTGCCAAATTGGCACATAAAGGGTGGGCTATCTCTAGTCAGGGTTCGAAACCAAGCACCTCCCATGCATGACTCCCAATACAATTTCATGTTCCATTCGTATAACATAGTTCAGGCGAAGCAGCGAAAACCTGTCGCGGTTTCGCAAACCAAAACCCGCAACACGTGTGTCTGGTTTTCGCTGCCTCGCCTGAACTACGTAATACGAATATAACATGAAATTGTATTGGGAGTCATCGATTTATTGGATCTACTAAATGATAATCGCTTGTTGGCAGAAAATGGCCAAAAATAGTGGCGCGATGACAATCATATTCAGTGAAGTGTGTTGAAGATATGATCGGTCACCAAGATCATTAATGTCCTATTCCCATCAGAAACGTCGTAATCAAGGTAAATTTGAACAGTATGTTGCCATAATGCCGTTAAAATCATGTCAGAAATGCTAAAACTATAATTTATTTACGAATTTGCTGTATTTTAGAAGATGATTTATTGTCATAAATGCGCTCAATTTTTGTAAGTTGAATAAACATGATAACTCTTGCGTTCAATGAGGGGACTTCCCCTTTTTTCGGGTATCGACTTTTGCGCCCGGGACTCGACATTTTTCGGCGGGACCCGGGTACCCGTGACTCGTCAACAGCCTTACCGCTAAGCGATGGGTGGGCTTTTTCAGAGCATCTAACCTTTTTAAGCGGCGTTCCCGATAAAGTTGAGAAAATTGCCTTTAATAAATATTAGCAATGTTTGGTCAAATAGTACCCAGTTATCAAATTTCTCTAGGAAAGTTCTCTCTGATTTGTTTTTGTTGTTTTACAGAGCTATCAGAATGCGCTATGGAACATGGTGAAGAACAATGTTTGGATCATCGCTAAGATGTTGGCTGGGATCGGCAAGAAGGGGGAATCTTCTTTTTTTATTGACATCAGCTGCGGCATAAATCTGTTCTTTGTCTTCTCTTTGTTATAGGTTTTCATTCACTTGTTAATTGTTAATGTTTTTGCTAATTTTTTTTACAGAGTTATCAGAAGTGCTCTGGACGATGGTGATGAACCAAGGTTGGATCGTCAATAAGATGTTCGCCGACATTGCAGAAGAGGGGGGTGTTCTCTACTACTTGATCGCCATCGCGGGTGGAGTAAATCTTTTCCTCGTCTTCGGGGCCTGGGCGGCCATGACAGTGGCTATTCTACTTATGATGGAGGGGCTGTCTGCATTCCTACACACACTCAGATTACACTGGTAAGTAATGCTCGATACTTACTAAATAATACTAAGCTGGGCTCAAAAAGAAACTTATAATTGTTCACATGGTCATATCTTGAAAATCTGTCCATCAAAATGAACCAAAATGACACACAGGATTACTTCAATTCTCTACTCTAATGACATGTCAGTATCCAAACGGTTACCTTACTGACAGAACTGAAAAATGCACTGGCATGGAACCGCTTGCTGTATCACATGTCACAGCCTGGACATTTCGGCAACATAGAGTTTAAGGCACGTGACGAATTCAAAGTTAATGTCAGTTACCCAAACACAGACATCAATAGTGCGTGTGTCAAACATGTGCTGAAGCATTCAGTGCATCTGCTACGCCAGGTTTCTGATACAGGCTTGGGGGAGATTGTTCCACTCTTCCTGTAGAGCTGCTCTGAGTGATTGTGCATTTAACAGGCGGATTTTCCCTTGCCGAAACACGTCGCCCAAGCGCATCTCACAGTTGTTCAATCAGATTGAGGTCCGGGTAATGGTAAGAGCTCAATGTTCTGTTCTTCTAGGAAATTGGTGGTAAGCCGAGCTGTGTGGGGGCCTGGCGTTGTCCTGTTGAAATATGGAAACGGCAGGATGCGCCCGCATGAATGGTAGCAGATGAGAATCCAACACTTCATTGACATATCGCTGTGCATTTAAGTTCCCTGCAATTGTCACTAGCTCTGTGGTTATACCACCCCAGACCATTACACTGGGTCCTCCCCAACGATCAATCTCTGGGATGCAGCATGATGCATATCTTTCCCCTTCTCTTTGCCAAACACGTTCTCTTCCATCGCTTCTGTTCAAACAAATCCGGCTCTCATCACTAAAGACAACAGTACTCCTCTGCTGCAGTCCAACGATGGTAACGTCTACACCAATCCAGCCTGTTCCGGCGATGCTGTACAGTTAACGTTTGACCTCTACAAGGACGTCTTGAGTGGAGGCCCTCTTCATTAAGGCGGTTTGTTACTGTTCCGGGAGCAACTGGATGATTGTGACATCCAAATGTTTCAGCAGCTGTTCTTGTTGCTGGGCGAAAACGGTCCCTCACATGCTGCAGGACAATGTAGCGGTCCGGGTTGGGTGTTGTAACTCTTAGTCGCCCGGTACGAGGGATATCTTCCGCAGTCCCCGTTGCCAAATACCAGTTGATAAGATTGGGAATGAAAGGTTGGAAACAGCCTAGACGTTCAGCAATGGTCTCTTGGTTAACACCAGTCTCGAACATTCCAACTGCCCTGCAACGCTGATCAGTTGTCAAAACGTGGCATATCAAACACAGGATGATGCTTCAATTTAGACAGAAAGCCTGTACATGTAATCTTAAAGACTCCCGGACTCCAGAATGAACAACAGCAAAGAGAACACCCCATTACAACCCCATACAAACTCATTCATGCACAACAATAGGATCACACAGCTGCGGAGTTCGAATCTGGCTTTCACCATTGTGTGCTTTGATTCTTGGACAGCTTTTAACATTAATCTCTAAATTAAATTATTTGGCAGTGACATGTGGTGGTCCCAGAAGCTGTTCCATGTCGGTGCATTTTGCTGTTTGGTCAGTTGGCCAACTGCTTGGTTACTGACATGTGTAAAGTATGGAAGTAATCCGGTGTGTCATTTTGGATCATTTTGATAGACAGGATTGTAAGATATGACCATGTGAAGAAAAGAAAAAAGTTTCTTTTTGAGCCTAGTTTAGATAATAATAATGACATATTATATTTATAACAGGCATATCACATAAGTTTCTATGTGCTTTAAGAAAGTAAAGTAAAAGGAAAGTTGAGCATACAATTTTACATTTGTACTTTAAATAATACCACTATAACAAAATAATATACATGTACATATAAGTCTTAAATGATACTGTCCCTTTTGTTGACATGAATACAAGGGATGCGAACGCAGTATGTTAGATAACTGTCGAACCCCAAATAAATGGCCACATAGAGACCGGTACCCTTCTGGATATGTGATTTTGGTGCCACTTATGCTCAGACAGACCATATATATATATATATTTAATCTGTGAAGCTTATGCAGGTGATAATGTACATGCTAGTCACTGTGATTATTTCTAACAAACAGTCATGTTTAATGCCGCTTGTAGTGAGCTTTTTTAGGAGTGAACTAATGATAAACCCAGAGAAAATTTTTGCAAGATGGTGGCCAGTTAATAGAAGTTTTTATATCACTGGTGGCCTCATAAACTAGGTATCAACATATATGTTGAATGTTGATATAACGATTAAATATAAAACAGAGGACACAGTTTTGTCGTTATCGTGTGCATTCTCTCATGTTTTTAAAAGACATATGGTGGGGAGGGGCGAAACAAAAGTTCATTTAGATCTGTATCTTTTTGCAGTATTATACTTTGTTATACAACCAACTGGTTTCTTTATTATTTGTTAAATTATGTAGATTTATGTCATTGTGTATTATTTTATCTCAGTTATGAAAATGAATGTGACAAAACAAATTTCCGAAAGTAGAATAATATGACCGAAGCAGGTCTGCAAATTTATACTTGGAATATAGATGTTTTTTCTCATTTTTCTGAAGCCTAACTAAAAACAATTTATTTTCTCATTTTCCCCCAACAGGATTGAATTCCAGAACAAGTTCTATAAGGGAGAGGGATATGCGTTTGTGCCGTACAGCCTAGCCAACTTGGATGCGTTCGACGATTAACCCTTTCAGGCTGGGGTCTATGGAGAATATGTGTTCTACCTAAATATCAAATAAATATTGTCTTCAATGTGTTTAGCAATGCTAGAAATTAACCTTTTTGCCTTGTGGCCCAGTCGGGCAAGTAAACACAAGATTGTTCAACTTTGAGTGGCCCGAAACTTAAATCTGGTGGCCCCAAACAAAGAAAAACATAACAAATTCTGTTAAATTTTGTTGCCCAAACGGGCCAGTAGAATTTAGGATCAATGAAATTTGGTGGCCCGGAGATAATTTTTAGTGGCCTTGGGCCAGCGGGCCTATGCTAATTTCGAGCACTGTGTTTAGTAATCTTTTCATTAACATTAGTAAATTGTGTATATTCGTGTCATTCAGTCTAGCCGACTTGGATGCATTCAACGATTAGCCCCCTTCATGACTACGCCTAGCAATACGCAGGCTTGGGTCTATGTAGAACGTTTGCTATTCCTAAACTAAACCGTCTTCAATTGCTTAATCCATTCATTAAATTTGCACCTGTAAAACTCCACACAAATTCATTTGAGCTTTCACATTTCTCTTCTACCGTGTTGTTTGGCTTATGGTAAGAGAAGAATAAAATAGGGTTCGATTTGTTCAAATGCCCCTTTAGTATGACGATATCTATCATTGATTATCATTCAGCTCAAGAGTGTTTATAAATGGTCAAAAACATCATAAACGTCATACTGTAATTAGTTGTAAAAGCTGACGCGAATTTTCGCTTTTTTAACCAAGAAAGCAGTGTTCTTTTTCGATGAAACTTTCACACATCATTCGGACATATCTTACAATGATGTTGGTATAGGATTGAAGTCTCAAATGTAATTTTGGGCAATATCTGACACTTTACAGGTGTACCTTTAATATCGACATATTATTGTGTGTATAGTAATCATAGCATGGTACTATAACCCTCTCAGTGCCAAACTAAATAGCGAGCATCCATTTGACCCAGTTCTTTAGACAATTAGGGTGGAATTCTCATCAACGGGTTAAATTTAGCCTGGGTTAAATTTAACCCACCACTGTATAGAGCGCCGCATGGCAAACAATGCGCGATTATTTCTAAATGCGTGCCTGTTGCTCATCTTTCACAAACGCCACACAAAACCTATGAATAAACCATTGCGCCTGACGCTTATTTTTTATGCTAAACTCGCAGGAAGAAAGTATGAAGAAACTTGACAATTATCGTTGATTTTGCTAGATTTATTTGAATTTTCATTTATATGATTTGGACTCATCTTGCGGGGAAATCTCCATACCTTCACTGTCGAAACCGAGTATAGAAAGCGCTTATTGAATGAAGAAAAAACAGATAAATGACCATGGTGGCAAAGCGTTAATTACCCAGCTTTCCATAAAACAGTGGGTTAAATCTAACCTACTTCTGACGTAAAACGACGCGAATGACGCGTTTTAGCACTGTGCTAAATTTAACCTTTTGATGAGAATACCACCCTTACATGAATATCATCTACAATAGACAGGTCGTTCAGCTGGTAAGAAGTCTAAATGTCTGTACAAATACTTCAAAACTTATCTTTTGTTTGTCTAAAAGGAACAATAGAAATAATAGATTTGATAATAATAATAATATGAACATTTATATACATGTAGTATTGTGTCATGGCACTCATAAGGAGAAATATGCTCACTGACGTGCAGTACATCTTCTTTTTTGGGGGGCTTTTATGGCGCCCTCTTTAGGTAAACGCTGTATCTGTGTTAGGACCTTGCTCATTTATCTTGACTATGCATACTCAGGACATTTGTTCACAAAGAGAAAACCAAAAAAAATGCTGTTACAGTATATTAAAAAGATGTGTGCAGCTTCAACAGCTTGTCGTTCTTAAAATGTTTGTGCTAACTTGGAAAAGGCTTGCGTTTACTTCAGCAACATTTATTATTTGCTTGTATTTAAGTGAAAAAAAGATTTGCAGTGTTCCTTCTCAGTCACATTTATTTGGTAGAAGTATAACTTGAGTTTTGCTAAATTAATCTGGCAAAATAGGTCAACGCTTAGAAAGATATTTATCAAGTGCTTTATAATTGACATTTGTTATTATTATTACTGTTACTATAATGTCTCTAATGTCTGATTAGATATAATATTTGAATACATAAATGTCTGATTATGTGTAAAAGTCAAATGATATATTATAAGCTCCATATATCCTAACTTTGTATAACAGGGTTCTCCTTTAATCAGGATCAAATGTCGTGGTTTTTTTTTCGTATTTTACTAAATAATTATATTTCTTGTTAACACAATGAAAGAAATGGCAAAAATAATATGTACTTATCATTATATTGCTATATTTCATGTCAAAGACATCAACATGTACTGTTTATGTGCCTTCCGTTTCAATCAAAACTCCTCAGTTCAAATAATAGCTACATGTAAACAATTGTGTTGTGATTATGTATAAATATTCTAGTAATAACTTCTTTTAAATATTTTGAGTGCCTGCATTGTTACTCTTTATATTGATAATTTGTCATGTTTATACATATTTTAATCTGAAATCGACTTTATTTTTGCACAATATCTTGTCAGTTATTCTATAATAGTACTTACAACTCGCATTAAGATAAGTATACACCTCTTTTTGATTATCTGTACTATAAGGAAGCTACTACTACTAATAATAGTAAATGTCCAACATTACAGGCTGGATAACAAAAAGTGTGATCACCAAAATTATTATGTCCAGGGAGCGCCTGTAAGAGGACTTTTTGGGTGGCAAAAATTAAGTTAGTTCTCCTCCCTACCACCAAACTTAAGGCACCTATGTTACAGTATGTTTTTTGTCTTCCTACATTGTTTAACATGTCATCACAAATGATGTGTTCTATTGAGATCAACCTTATTATAATATATATTTTGTTTACCTTTTTGTACATTTACTTTGATTTTAATGCAGAAAACTGATCTTCTGAAGAGCCTAGAAAAATTAATCTGCCACTTTTACATTCAATGCTGTTCATTAGTTATGGTTATTTGTTATATGATTTTGTAAACACCTCACCTCCATTTATTACCATTTAGAGTTTTTCCAGACTACCTAGCAATATAACTCTCCTTATAAACATTATTGTGAGATTGGAAACTCTGGGTTTTGTTGAGAATATCTCTCTTGCTACTTTGTTGTGATCACATTTGGTATCATTGAACCTTCTGTTTATTTCTCTTTATCATGGTTCCTACTTTATGATAAGTGACTTTGCAATGATAAATTGATGACCAGGTATATGTTCGATCGTACTTAAGATTGCCAAACTTTTTTGGGGGTATATAAAACTACCCTTCTACCATCCTAGGAAGCCAATTTCAAGTGCATTGTACATGTAATATGTTAATGTCTGTGTATTATTAAAGCCTATGGCACATATCACTGGATAGCGTTAACGGACGCCTAACGGAGAGCAAAATTTTTGATTTGTTAGATTCCGTTGTCAGGCGATGTCCGTTGTTTTATCTGGCAGAAAGTTTTGTGCATCTAGCAATGGAGACAACTTTCACCACCGGATAATGTTTTCGCAAATTTGTTATCCGTCGGGGGTCCATTTGAGCTGTCCGGTGATATGTGACTATACCTTTACCGACTCGACAAAAATATTTTACTAATCATGATATTTGTAGTAATGATTGTTTGTATTGAAAAACATTTTTTTTAAAGTTACATGCTTGGATTAGATGCCTTATATGGCTCTTGTTAGTACATGTATATCTTGTTTGTTTTGTTAAATTACATGTGGTTTTTTTTTTTTTTAATTATCTTCACCCTCCTATTAAAATATACATGTATATGAATTCTGTATAATTATTTTTGTTAAAGGATTTATCATTTTATATATATTTGATCATGGAACATGTATCAACCAAACAGGATTCTTTTTGTGAAAAAATATGTGTGATTTACTCAGAAATTCCAAGGACAAAGTCCAAAACATGTCAGACATTTGTACTTCTTTGGTTTTAAACAAACCCTGTTTAATAAATTTTATTATGGAATTTGAAATTGTTCTTGAGCGTTGTTACGTGTCCTTCAATAGATTTGTGTTTGTTGACTAGTCGAACAGGGCTTGAAATTAACTATTTTCCTGTTGTCACTAGGGCACGTGCAATTAACACACGTGGCCGAAAAACATTTAAAATGTTATGTTGTGGGACCATACACATAAAACATAAGTATGCAGCAAGAGATCATTTTAGTTGCCAACTATGGTTAACTTAGTAGGTAATAAATGGTTACTCCGGAAAACATAGTAACTATGAAAACTTGTTTGCTTACTTAGTCCAATCATCCACAATATACTTTTTAGCTTTTTTAGCTAGTTGGGTTTTAAGAATTAGGAGTATGATAAGTTCAAGCTATGTACAACTATCAAATAAAATGCAGACAAACGTGAAATATCACAACATATGTTATTTCATCACTTTTAATGAGAGTTAAATCGTTACATTTCAGCAAGTTGCAATGTAAAAAGGTTTAGCAAAACAGTGCTACTTCGAGTCTTTTGTTTCACATCAAATTATTTACATACCTCAACATGTATAAATACAATACGCAGTTTGTCAATTATTTTGACTGACCGATATAGACCACGTTCTCATTGGCAACAGATTTACAATACCAAGAAAATCTTTAGTGTTACCATAATTCACCCTTTGCCATTTGAATCCGCCCAATATTTATATGGCTACTACAAGCATTTCAGCACCTGAATAATAACTTCTTTTTTTACGATTCAAATGCCAAGAGTTATTTTGTGGTATTAAGAACACAATGACATTTTATCCACTCTTGCTTGGAATTGCCTTCTAGTCAAAATACACATTATGCCAGTGCTTTGTAAAATACAAAGTTGTTACTTGCATAAATTTGCAAACAGAATCTAACCTCCATTATTTCATAATTTCAAGTATTTAAAACAAAATATCTGAATAACATCAATTCATATCGATTGATAGATACTTTGTCCCAAAGGGGCAAACATTTCCAGTTCATAACGACTATCAAAACATGTCTTAATGTGTTTGTACTCACCCCAAACTGCAATAATCACTCCAGGGTAAATAGAGTTGAATGGGATACAGTGATTAAAATACCTAGTGGCTAGGGCTGATTTGAATAGAGGCCCAGTAAATTCCTGTTGTATTTGCTTTATTAAATTTCTGAATACGTGTCTTCGCAGTTGTTGCGATCGCAAGAACACGTGACAAAATTCTAGTACGGAAGTAGATTCACGATCAGCTCTTCCATAGACTAACACTGGATTTTGTTCTCAAATCAACTCGCACAGGATCCGATATTTGGCAGAGATTTTTCTTTTATCCAAGTATTATTTGTAAGGTAAGAAACCAACGTTTATGATCCTGTATTTTTATAACGATCCTTCAACAAATAAACCTTATAAAACGACGTTAAGTCGGCTAATAAGAGTGGGGCCCTGCCCAGTCCCATCTGTTCAAATGTGTGTGGAGTGCATGCGTGTGCCCGTATTTTGCATCGGTGACTTGCCTTTTCCAGCTGCCAAACACTCCTTTAAAATTAAACCTATGCCTCATGGTTTCATACACCTGAGACATTCATTTGGTAAATTAATTTCTACCTAAAACACGTGTTTAGCAGTTGGAAAAGTAAAGTCACCGACGCAAAATATGTGCACTCACACACATTTGAACAGATGTGACTGGGCAGGGCCCCACTCTTATTAGCCGACTTAACGTCGTTTTATAAGGTTTATTTGTTGAAGGATCGTAAACGTTGGTTTCTTACCTTACAAATACAGGATCGTAAACGTTGGTTTCTTACCTTACAAATACAGGATCGTAAACGTTGGTTTCTTACCTTACAAATAATACTAGGATATAAGAAAATCTCTGCCAAATACCAGATCCTGTGCGAGATTAATAATGTTGATTTGAGAACAAAATCCTGTGTTAGTCTATGGAAGAGCTGATCGTGAATCTACTTCCGTACTAGAATTTTGTCACGTGTTCTTGCGATCGCAACAACTGCGAAGGCACGTATTACGTAAGGTTTTGGGGTAAATTGTTACATCACAGATGCCCTATGCCTTGTTTGATAACATGACAGTGCACATAAGCAAAATTTGACAAGTTTGCAATGTGGGCCATTTTCCAATAGTGTACTCTTGTAGGATTAAACAAAATGGGTACCGGTATGCTTTAATACACCGGTTCGTTTACAAAATTATATTTTATGCATATCCTATCACCAAAGATCTTTCCTGGCAACCCGACAGCTTGCCAGAGGTTTGTCAGACATAGCAACAACTAATGTATTGATTGTATACACTAGGAACAGGTTTAGCAAGGAAGCACAGACTTGAAGAAGTTAATTGTGAACTGGGGTATTGATCTTTACTTCTTGTGGCTGAAAGTGGACAGCAATCTTCAAACTCCATGTGACATTGATATCTTGTAATCCCCATAGAATTAATACAGGACCCAATAGGTTCCTGTAGGCAATATGTTACGTTCATTATGATTCAATAGATCCTCATTTATTGCAGCTAAAAGTGGACAGCAGTCTTCAATCTTCATGTGACATCAATATCTTGTTCACCGTTCTCTTCTGTTTCAAGTGGAGCTTGGTTGTAGGTGTGGTCTCCCGTGGTCTTATGGGATGTCATCTTCAGGGAGAGATGATAGGCAAAAAAAGAGAAAATACAAAACACTATTAAGATAAATAGGACAAAAATTAGAGGACAGCAGTCTTTCAAAGGTCATGTGACATTGATGACTTGATCACCGTTCTCTTCTGTACCAAGTGGAGCCTGGTTGTAGGTGTGATCTCCGGTCTCATGGGATGTCATCTTTAGGGGAGAATGAGAGACAGAAAAAGGAGGGGGAAAAAAGACAAAGGTAGGAGAAATCAGTTGTTTTATTCTATATTTTTATTATAAACGAAAAGAGACTTAACCTTTCGCTAAAAAGATGGAATTTTTTATAAAGAAATTTGGTTATATTTGGTTGTCCATTCGGGCAAGTAACATTACACATAAAATTACATTTTAGTGGCCCAGAGCTAATTTTTAGTGGCCCCGGAGGCCAGCGGGCCTGTGCAAATCTTGAGCTCTGATGTATCAGTGTAATATGCCCAAAAGAGCTGCTGCATTATTCTTATTCTCTCATAAGATTTCTTACTTTGTTTTAATTTCAAAACACAAAGAAAATCTTGAGCTCTAAAGCTCTATATTTGAAATAAATGTCATTTAATCCAACGCTCGAAATTAACTTGTTTTGCTGGTGGCCCGGTCGGGCCAGTAAAATTAGTATTTTTTCAATTTTGGTGGCCCGAAACCAAAATCTACTGGCCCGAAAAAAAATAAAGAAAAACAAAATTAAATTACTACAATAACATAGTTCCTGCGTACTAGGCTAGACATTACTTTTTCTTAACCCTTTGTTTTGTTTGCAAGATGAATTAAATAAACATTAATGAGGATGAATGTGAGTGTGTCATTTCTTTTTATTCATCAATCACATTATCTTCATCAAAACATCACAGCGATCGAATGCATGTAAAACTATGATTGACAATTTCAATTCCAAAAGAGACACAGTCATAGACATAGCCATGGCATAGCCTCGGCATATCTGTGACAAAACAAAAATGGTAGAAGAGGACAAACTCACCGTTTTTTGACCTCAAAATTCTGTGCAATGTTGTCTGAAAACATACCATATTTTAAAATTGTGGTGTTTTATTGATCAAACACGCATCAGATTCTTCGTAAACAAATATCGGCAAGTCACAACATCGCGGCTTCACAACTCACATCACAATCACATTCACTGACAGAGTCACATGCACAGGCAATCAGTACCGCTGCGCTACTGCACACATTTCATAATTTGGAAATATGCTCTCACATTTCAGACAGATGACCTTACTTTTTTTTGTAGATTACTGTTTGAAAACCTCATAAAATGAAATATTTTCAAATTGTGGAGTTTTATTCTTGTGAAAACAAACACTGATGGCCTTTGAAAATAAAACACCGCTCGCCAACTCTGATCGAGTCAGTTCCAATTCATGATGAAATGGGATGCTTCATTCGCAAGGCGGGGGTGGGGGAAATCATAATGGAAAACAATACAAATTAACTTTTACAAATCGGACAACATTTCTCTAAATTTATTTCCACAAGTATAGCAAATATTATTCTTGATATTTTCTATCATTTATTCAACTTTTATATACAAACTGTACTGATAATAGAATTAATTTGATACCCTTCTTCCTATCCCAAGTGGAACATGCTGTACTGTGTACAACTTTTTCATACGGGAGATCGGGGGGGGGGGGGATGGGGGCAGAACTAATGCTAATTATCATAATTTGCGCTGTGCAGACATGTGCGTCTTTAGCTTTTTGAGCTGTGGGGAGAAAAAAACAACACTGAAACTGTTCATTATTGACGTCTCTTTCCGCTCTTTTTAAACAAAAAGTTATGTATTTTCTGTGAGGTATCAAATTTGCAATAAGTACCATAACATTGTGCACAATAGTTTCAATATTTGGTGGCCCGATTCGGGCCAGCAAACATTGGAAATATGAGTTTTTACTGGCCCGACAGCAATTTTTGGTGGCCCCGGGCCATCGGGAATATGCTAATTTCGAGCGTTGTTTAATCCAATAAAATAGTCAACATCTGTGCATTGAATTATAAAGAAAATGTATAAATGATGAATATTCTTAAAATTTATACAGCAAAATAAGGGACCCTAAATTGCAGTGGCCAGTCCTATCCCTAATAGCATACTTCAGTGTATTTGTTTTGTTTTTTTGTTGAAATTTGAATAGTATACACTATTGGCATTGTTCATTGTGCACTTCTTTCTGCAACTGTTGTTTTATATTTGGTTGAAATTTGATTACAACACAGTAATCAACCACCCAAATTCTGGAAAAACATATTATTTATAACCTAAATTCTACAATATACCTGACTTACCTGTTCTGAAGGAGAACTGGAAGACTTTGGCAAGCTCTTCTCATCACCAGGCTGTCCATCTTCACTTGACAAAATTCTGCCCTCGTGCCCTGTCCCACCCGTTTCAGGACCAGCTCCTTGGGATCCAATCTCGGTCTGTCTTTCACCCTCTGACGCTGCTTTGGTCGACTTGGCTTCACAAGTATCCTCGGCTTTCTGTTCAGGAAAGGCAGGTTTTTGTGCAACTCTATCAGAGTTGTCAGTTACACCATCTGCGGATGTGGCTTTTGCAGATGTTGCAGCCTCTGAGATAACACCTGCAACTGTTGCTGCATCTGCAACATCTGTCAACGTTGCTGCCTCTGCAACATCTGTCAACGTTGCTGCCTCTGCAACATCTGTACTCTCTTTTGCAGGACAACTTTTTGCAACAGCTAGTGGTGACGAAGCATTTGAAGTGCCCTCTGCAACATCTGCGAAGGAAGATGTCTCAGCATTGCTCACCTCAACATCTTTTTCTTCAACATCAACATCTACTGACTTGGCTTGTTTTGAAACAGTTCCACTGTTCGGTGCAGAATCGACCTCCATGGGAGCCTCTGGTTCCTGCTGCCATGTACTTTCGTCTTCCGTATCAGAAGAAGAAGAAGAACTAGAATCATGGATCACGCAGATTTCACGTTCCATGTCCACATCTTTCTTCAACCCTGAGGGTACAAATCCTTGTGTCTCATCTGACTGCTTAATCACCGAAGGCACGTCCGCCACGTCAACATCTGTTTCAACATCGATATGCACTTCTGTCTGCGAGTCCTCCCGGACCCGTCTTTTCTGATCCTCTGCAGAAGTAGTCTCCATAGGGACGTCCTCTGCAGCATCCATCTTCTTTCCAGGGAGCTCAAGCTTCTTTTCTGGAGCTCCTGGCCTCATTTGCGACTGCGCAGCACCAGCTGACATCCCATCCCCCGTGTCGGTCGGCTCAAAGTCATCACCCTTCCCTCGTGGACCTTGTGGCTTCCTCCGAGATGTACCTGCTTCACCTTCCACCTGGACAAGGGAAAAATAGAATTTTACTTCAATGGCTACATTTCCAGCTGGCATTCTTTTAACATTTATCTTGCAATAGATATAAATTAAACTTATTTGAATGGGCTCTTTTACTAATTTTGGATGCTATTTCATGATTTTCAGGGGCTCATTTAGGCATTTAGATAGTAAATTACTGTAAGACGCACATATTTATTTTTCCCACTGACCTGCCTGCCTGCATGTACCACACGATCAATGAATAGTTATGATTAGATAATTTACAGGGCTCTTTTGAAATTCTCGGGTGCTTCTTTTATGATTTTCAAAGGCACTCTCAGACATTTCAGTGGCTAAATTACTCTACAAGCTATGTATTTTTTCACTAACCTGCATATCTGCATTTACCAAGCAATCAATGCACAATTATGAATCAAACTATTATTTATATTTATTTTTAGGAGCTCTTTCTTTTTATAACTGGGTGCTACTTTTATGCATTTCTTTTCAAACTGACCTGGACATCCATGTCGGGAGGGGCAAAGGCGCCCATGCAGCGGGATGCGTCATAAACATGCTGCTGCAGCTGCTGTTCCAGGAACAGGGGCTGGAACTGCAGGAGCTGGTCTATCTGGGAGTCCAGCTGGGAAGGCAGGATGGGCGCCGGAGGCAACATGGCCTCCGGGAGCGGAATAATCGTTGGGCGAGGTCGCGGACGAGCTGCCGGCTTGGGTGGCGGAGGAGGAGGCTCTGGTTCATAGGGCTTGTAGGTAACGTGGTCTGGGAGCCCTGTGTGTAGGCTGCAGCTGTCGTCCTGTGATAGGTGGGAGGCGGGTTGGACGCAGTGACCCTCGCCCCGTGCACACTCCTTGTAGAGCATCTGCTTGGGATCATGGAGGATATCTAGCCAGGTGCTCGAATTAAGGAAGGGATGTCAATATGTACAAACAAGTAATAATCTAACTAAATGACTAACATATAGTTGCCTAGATTTCATTTCGCTTTAAAAAGACTGGATCCTCGGTAAAAAAAAAAAAAACATGGGCTGAAAAGCTTGAAACTGGCCCAGCACACCTTTCTCAATCAATGTTATGCATGTAACGCTCCTCAAAAACTGTGTTCTTTTTATTTTTGTTCTAATTTTTCGCTCATTTCTTAGCAAAAACTAATCCTCTTGCTATGAAATTTGTACAGACTATTTTGCAAGCATCCATAAATAAAGAATGTTTTTGTACATGACAACTAACCATAAAGAAATCATTTTAAATAAAGGATACGATTCTTGCAGAACTTGGCCATGGGAAGACTGAAGTTTTTACATTGGACCCCATCCTCTGGGTTGTGACAGCACTGAAGCATCAGGGGAACCTGCAAACAAATCAAATTTAATCAAATTATCTTGAATTTCCGTCATTACCCTGAAAAGAACAGCAAATGCAGCATGTATGCTGCAATGCAATGAAAACTATTCACCAGTATACAAAACTTATCTACTCCAGTTGGATCAATCAAATATTATTAATTCAAAAATAGCACTGAAAATACATTTCAGTATAGAAATATTCTAATAAATATATATATGTCAATGCATTATTGAGAACATAATAATAATGATGATAATGATGTTACATAATATTTGTTTGGCATCTTTTGGTTTAAACAAAATGAAGCATCAGATAGTAGTCTGGCATTGCTTGGGCATTGCTTCTGTTTGAACATGTTTTCCTTTTGGAAGTAAACAATTTGAATCCACGCAAAAAAATATAACCTACCTTTTGTTTGCCCTGATAATCCTGTGTTGCTTGGATACGCCTCTGTTTGGACTTCGTATACAGGAGAGCCTCCTTTCCTTTTCGTCGACGGAATCCTCTCGCCGACTGGTACTCACGAAACTTGCGCTTCTGCTTAGGGTCCGTGATCACGCCAAAGTCGATGCCTGTGACAAAGTATAATAATAATAATATAACATATTTGTAAAGCGCCTACTGCATGCCAGCCTCTAAGCGCTTTGAGAAAAATGTTGTATCAAAAAGTTTTAAAAAGAGATTGTATGCTAAACAAATTGCAGAGGGACTGGATATGTGCCCTTTGCTCAATTATTGCCACCTTTAAATTTAAGGGGGTTGCAGCCCCAGAGCCCCACTCCCTACCTCGTATGTCTATGTCTTCACTGCCCCCACCCCCACAAAACAGAATATATTATCTCACCAAAAGCTTCCCTTTCTTTAGCTAGAGCTTTGAGATAACTTCGCCTCTTCTCTCTCATGACGTGATGTAGCCTCTTGAATTGATTGATGCAGAGGGACTAGAGATGTGTCCTTTGCTCGGATATTGCCGTCTTCAAAATCCAGGGGGGTGTTTCACAAAGATTCTAAGTTGAACTTAACTCTAAGTTGGACTTAAAAAGTATGGAAAGCCATTAGTTTCTTGGAAAATTTGTTTTAAAATTCCTTTTTTAAATGCATAAAATGTTCAAACCATTAATATTTTCTATTATCAAGGAGATTTCATGTTCTTGATGCAACATTTATGAAAAGGCTAAAATTCTTGCTTTGCTGCTTTTGAAAATATATTCAAAGGCTACAAATGGCTTTCCATAATTGCTAAGTCAAACTTAGACTTGAGTTCAACTTAAAATCTTTGTAAAACACCCCCCCCCTGAAGGATTGCAGCCCTACAGTCAACTCCCTACATTGTATGTCTATGTCTTCACTACTCCCCCCCCCCCAAAAAAAAACTAGATGGATCTTCGACTGCGCGCAGTCGAAAATGATGCCTCCGCCATTACGCGATTTATATCAAGCCCAAATCAACATGTACACTGAACTGATTCTGTCAACTCAATTTTGATGATCACAAGCTATTTTTGCATATATAAAGAGGTCTGTGACCTTTGACCTTTGACCACATGACCCCAAAATCTAATCAGATCATCGGCCCCCCAAGATACATACATGTACCAAGTTTGGTCAGAATCCGTCAATCCGTTCTTGGGATAACGCGATCACGAGCTATTTTTACATATATAATGAGCTCTGTGACCTTTGACCTTATGACCCCAAAATCTAATCAGATCATCGGCCACCCAAGATACATACATGTACCAAGCTTGGTCAGAATCCGTCAATCCGTTCTTGAGATAACGCGATCACAAGCTATTTTTGCATATATAATGAGCTCTGTGACCTTTGACCTTTGACCTCATGACACCAAAATCTAATCAGATCATCGGCCCCTCAAGATACATACATGTTCCAAGTTTGGGCAGAATCCGTCAATCCGTTCTTGAGATAACGCGATCACGAGCTGTTTTTGCATATATAATGAGCTCTGTGACCTTTGACCTTTGACCCCATGACCCCAAAATCTAATCAGATCATCGGCCCTCCAAGATACATACATGACCCAAGTTTGGTGAAAATCCGTCAATCGGTTCTTGAGATAACGCGATCACGAGCTGTTTTTGCATATATAATGAGCTCAGTGACCTTTGACCTTTGACCTCATGACCCCAAAATCTAATCAGATCATTGGCCCCCCAAGATACATACATGTACCAAGTTTGGTCAGAATCTGTCAATCCGTTCTTGGGATAACGCGATCACGAGCTGTTTTTGCATATATAATGAGCTCTGTGACCTTTGACCTTTGACCTTATGACCCCAACATCTAATCAGATCATTGGCCCCTCAAGATACATACATGTACCTAGTTTGGTCAGAATCCGTCAATCCGTTCTTGAGATAACGCGATCACGAGCTGTTTTTGCATATATAATGAGCTCTGTGACCTTTGACCTTTGACCTCATGACCCCAAAATCTAATCAGATCATCGGCCCCCCAAGATACATACATGACCCAAGTTTGGTGAAAATCCGTCAATCGGTTCTTGAGACGTACGTACGTACGTACGGACGTACGTACGGACGTACGGACGGACGGACAACCCGAAAACATAATGCCTCCGGCTACTTCGTTGCGGAGGCATAAAAAACAGAACATATTATCTTACCAAAAGCTTCCCTTTCTTTAGCCAGAGCTTCGAGGTAGCTTCGCCTCTTCTCTCTCATGACGTGCTGTAGCCTCTTGAATTGATTGATGTACAGGGATTGGAGACGGATCAGCTTGTCCTTTGTGATGAGGGCTGCCTCTTCAGCAGTGTACACCCCAGCACACCTGAACACAATTTATGATATTACAAAACAAAATTAGTGAAGCAACATCATGATACAAATCTAGGCCTGATACAAAAGGATTTACAATTAATTGCAGGATCAATTGATTGATCGTAGTATTAATTAATTGATCATACAATCACTTGATTAGCCATACGATTAATCGTAAATCTTATTGGTACAGGGCCCACATAAATCTGACTCGATACAAGACTGATAAAACTGACTCAGTCCCAAAAGTTTTCCAAGGTAATATTGAAATTGAATGGTATAGAACAAGATTAACCAATTCAAGAGTGGTCTGGAAAATACTCAGGCTAGAGTCTCGACACTCGCACTGGCCCGCTGGCCCGGGGCCAGTGAAATTGCACTTCGGGCCAGCAAAAATTTATGAAAGACATATTTTGGTGGCCCGATCGGGCAAGCAGATTTTCAACCTGACATTGACAAAATTAGAAAAATCTTGTTTTCTTCCATGTTATGGTCATCTATAATCACAGATTTGATCAGGAAAGTGTGATATTTTAAATATTAAAAAGTTTGCTCATGAAATACAATTTTCGGGCCAGTAAATTTTTCTTTCGGGCCACCAGAAAAGGGGAAGAAATTATTTCACTAGCCCGACCGGGCCACTGACAAAAAAGGTGAGTGTTGAGCCCTGCAATAGAGTATGCTTGTTTTATAATAATAATCAATCTGTCTTCAATAGGTAATACTTGCCTACTCAAAGAAAAAGAAAGCAGGAATTTTGATAGTAATCTGTGAGCACTTAATGACCTTTGACCTATTAATCTCTTTCACTATTAGTTTATCTTCTCCAGGTTTGTTCCAACTTCAGTGAGTCTCGTTCATAAATCAAGAGTTTCAACAACATTTGACCTTTGAACTCTGGCTTACCTGAGGCCGAGAGCATACACCTGTACACCGTCTACACTTTTAACATCACAATTTATCACTATCACCTCTCCAGACTGGTTCCAACAATAGTGGGTCTCCTTCATTCTCACTTTCAATACATAGGATTTCTTTTATAATTCAGATTTCATTGACATTTGACCTTTGACCTCTGGCTTCCCTGAGAGCATCCTCTTGTTCACTGTCTACACTCTCTGCATCACTATCAGTAGTCCCTCTCCAGTCCTGCTCCAAATCAGTGGGTCTCCTTCATTCACACTTTCATTACTATAGGACTTCTTAACCTAATACAAGAGTCAAAACTAGTCATACCCGAGTCGGTATAGAAGGGGATAAAAGATATGCAGAACGGCAAAGATCGGGGGATTAACTTTCAATATAAAAAGGTCCGCGTTAAACAGGGTAACAACATGGTCTAGAAAGCGTAACCGTTATCTTTTTAATCCCCCTATCTTCGCGGTTCTGCCGATCTCGCGCAGAATGAAAGGATAGAAAGTGGAACGGCAAAGAACGGGGTACCGTTAGCTTTTAATCTCCCCGTTTGTTTTCGTTCTGCGGACAATAGGGAGTCTTCTGCTCCCTCTGGACAGGAATGGCGAATAACGCCTCCTTTGTTAAAATTGAATAGAGCGTTCCGAATGCAGGATCTCGAGATATCCTGCATAGCATAAATATGACGCTTCCCCTTAACCTAATTTCATTCAGATTTCATTGACATTTGACCTTTGACCACTGGCTTACCTGAGAGCATCCTCTTGTTCACTGTCTACACTCTCTGCATCACTATCGGTAGTCCCTCTCCAGGCTTGCTCCAACAGCAGTGGGTCTCCCTCACTTTCGCTCTCACTCCCATAGTCTGCAAACAGAATCAGGACAAAATATATTTGTTTTGTGTGTTCCCAAAATTCAAATAACCCTGATTAACCATTTAAAAACATAATTTCACAGGCCCCGACAAGTTAGTTTTAACACTATAATGTTTGATTTACACTATGTTTTTTTAAACCCGTTCCCTATGAGTTTATGAAATCCCCATCTGTAGACTTTGTACACAACCCACTCGGTTCCTGTGGTCAAGGGGTTAAAGTGGAATTCCACCCAAGAAATGTGATGTTTGCTATAAAATGAGGTGAATATGAAGAATCATGATTGAAAATCTGAGCCAAAACGGTAGAGCAATACAAAAGTTATGACAGGATGAACTTTGCTCCGATTTTTAGTATCGTTCACAATTGTTATCGATCGTGACGTCACTTGCGAGCTGCAGCCATTTTGACTTCTGCATGGAAATTTTACAAAATTTAAATTCTCTTCATAACAAAGCAAATTTATGAGCTTACATATTCCATTGAGGTTGGCCCATCGATATTCTTCTATGAATTCGTGAAAACAAGCAGAGAAAAATTAACTTTTAGCTATGAAAATGAGAACTAAGTGTATTTTCATGAACTAAAGCCATGGCGAGTTGCTCGTGAATGATGTTGCATATGGCGGCAATTTTGAAACGATCGCTCATTACTACATGATGTTCAAATAGGTATAACTCCCGTGTTTCTTGTCCGATTTTAATCAAATTTTCACCAATTATTCCTCTTGTTCTGCTTATTCAAATAACGCATGGTTTTATCAGGCCCGGAATACCCCTTTAAGACAGAATACAAAGAACAGACACATGCCTAATTTCAATACTTGACTAGAAAGGACCTCTCCAAGGACTATTCCTCTTAGAAATATCGGATTGAACTCCCAATATCCATGGATTAATGAATCATACAGTCACACAGATGCATTGGCCTATTTTTTGCCCACTCAAAATTAATGTGCATCAACACTCATGCACATGTCAAGACTAGTCCTGAAAAAAAAAAACTTGGGCTGGGGTTACCCAAATCAGATAAATAAGGCAGACGAACCTAGGATCTTCGTTGCCAATGATGGTGGCACGTCTGGCACTGACTTGGTCGACTTTGGTCGATAGTAGTCCAGATCTTCGAGCGTGTCTTTCACTGCATCGGTTGGCTTTGCCTTGAGGGCTGCCTTGTGTCGCATCTGAGCTGCCTTTCTGGAATGCGCTGGGCAATACCTAAAACATCAACAAACATGGAAAAATCCCAAATTACAATCATGATTCCATGATTACTTTATCTTAACCTTTTCTATGTGAAGCACATTTACACTCAAATAAGCTTTACTTGGGTTTCATCTTTCACAATTGATATGGAAAAATCACAATCGTACTTCAGAATGAGTATTACAGAATTACAGAATTACAGAATTACAAAAGATTGGACTTTTTCTTTGTTTGTTTATTATTATTCAATGACTACTCCATTAAACACTTTTCTTTGGTAGCACCTAATTACAGAGCCAAAGTTTGTTTACTTCTAGACTGATTTTGCTCAATCTTTAAGAAACTATTTGACTTTGCGTTAAATTATTTAGATTTTTTAAACTTCATCTAAAAGTGACTTACCCTTCTCTGCGGTCAGCTTTAGGTGCAGCCTTCTGACATTTCTGACCCGTCTTCGTCGAGACAAAGTTGCACTGCTTGAACGGCGCCGACTTGTCCTCCAGAATGTGGTCCAGACAGAATTCAAACCCCTCATAGCGGTCCTGCATGCAGATCCGGTGTTGGTAGTTGCAAAAAAGACCTTCTGATCGGGGGCCCCTGCGACCCGCATGACCTGCTCTGGATCGATACATTTTCCTGGACGGGGAGATATATATTTT